>JAVJIF010001139.1:350000-536241 GCA_038442645.1 Agave tequilana | reverse complement strand
ATGACAGGTCCTCAAATTGCTCATATCGCAAATCAATTTCTGTCAAGTTAATACCACACCTCTGACAAATTACTGTTAAGTTAACATTATACTTCTAAACAGTACATCAAGTTTCTGTCAAGTTAACATCACACCTCTGACAGTCACCTTCCTTTAGACTTCCATATCGAAGTTGAAATGAACGATGCTAAGTTTAACTATACACCTCTAGCATCCAGGTCATCGCCAAGTTCAATAATACACTTACGGCCATGACTTTCCCTCGGACTTCCTTATCAAAGTCGAGATGACCAATGCCAAGTTCAAAATTACACCTCTAGCATTCCTCACCGTCAAAGTTAAGCATCACACCTATGACAGTGAGACTTTCAGTTTTCCCAAATGAAAGCTGAAATGCTTCTGAGTCAAGTTAATATCACACCTCTGATTCACATTCTTGTCAAGTTAACATCACACTTCTGACAAGACAACTTTCAACCCGTTAAGTTAATATCACACCTCTAACGGTAAAAACTTTCCTAGATCCCCCGCGAATCTAGCCTCACTTGTTATTCTCCTCAACAGAACAACAAGTCTACCTAAAAACATTGTTAGGTTAACATTACACCATTAACAGTGTTTTCATTAACTCCCCAGCTGATCTTAATCAAGTTAATCCCAAACCTCTGATAAAAGTTTATCTTCCCTGGGGGTACCAATTCAACCTGTCACTTTTTTTTTATAGAGTGGCAGGCCCACCAAAATTATCTTATCTCTGTCAAGTTAATATCACACCTCTGACAGCATTGTGGGTTCCTGAGATACGATCTTTCTCCACAAAATTTGACTTGTTAAAATTTTCATCATAGTTTTGACAAGCCAAAGATTCTTTGCTTCTATGCGTCTGACTAAAAAGAAACAAGAGAGTCCAAGACAATAGAAGAGACAAAAAAGAAAAGTGTCACTTTTATTTATATCCAGGCATATGAAAGTGATACAAAACGCTCTCTTATACAATGAGATTGAGTGTTACAGTTAAGGAGTACACAAAGAAGTCCCTCTCTCTCTCTCAGAGGTTGCACTCACTCCTCAAAGCTGCATACAATTCCAGGTACAAGATGTTTGGAAGGGCACCAAAATAAGATCAGACATTGTGGCAACGATCAGAAGCTGGTTGCACCACGATGCATGATGTAAACATCGAAGAAGTCCCTGTTGATCGAGAACAATGGTGTTTCTTGAGGTCGAAATGCAGCAGAGTCTTCTGATTCCACCTGACCATCCGAAGTGAGGGTATGATCCTTCGTTGATGAACATCTCTTCCGCCAGAAGGTCGTCCAGTGAACATGGAGTTTCCTCGATGTCACTTCTGGGGTAAGAGAGGAGGTTTTGAGACCTCACAGGGGAGGCTACCCATCACTATATCCACCGCTACCCCGCCGCCATCCTCACTCTGACCATGCCATGCCAAGAAGCATGACTGGTGCATTGAATCCAAAGAGATCTTGGCGAGGGTCCGGTCCCCATCTCCTGAAGACAGGAGTCATGACTTCTTCTCCTGTGGTCGACCATCGACCAAGTTCGCTGGCCGATATATTCTCCTAAGGGCCCAGCGAACATGAAAAAGGATGATCAAGCCTACCTGCAAGGAGCAACAAAATTAGAAAATCTGAAGCTTAGTATACATCAACAGAAGACACTAAGTGACAAACGCAGCTATCGCTGAGGACTTCAGACGCGGAAATGACCCGCACAGTGAACCGCGTCTTCACTGGCAGAAACAGACGCGGTCAAAATTGTGATATACACAGAATTCAGACGCAGTCTCATTTTGCATCCGCGCTTAAAGTACGAGACGTGAAGAGAATCAGACGCGAAAATTGCCGTCTCCCTGTCGGATGAACAGGAGTTGCAAAATTCAAGCCTGAAACCTTCAGCCCGAAGTTAAAATTCTTCCAAGTCAGCGGCCTCAAGGCACAAGCTCTGTGTGCAAAACCGGCAGCCAGGGGCCAAGACCCACTGTATTTGCGTCTAGAGAAGTTTAGTCGATGGCGCAAATTCCAGAAAAGGAATGCACCAACTAAGACTTCATGAGAAAATCCAGATGATAATATCTCTTTAAGAGATATCAAAATTCAAACCTGGTTGGATCAAAAATATCATGGCAAATCGGGATGGCATACCCGCAGAGGCCTCTATTAAGAGTTGAACTCTCTACATCGAAGCACGGACATAATTCTTGCTCAAGGAGACGCTTAATGTTATTGAAATCACTTGGCAGTGGTAATCTTCTGAAGAGACCAAACAGAAGCATGAGAGCTCTGGGTCATCTTCATCCATGGAGGCAGGTCCCTGTTAGAGACTCTGAACAAGGCGGAATTTCTCAGGGCATTCGCTTTCAAAAAGAAAACAGTCTAAGTATAGACTGATACAGGGAGAGGGTGAGCCCTATTTATAGGCATCCCATAATAACCATAATTAATGGTTCATCAATTAGAACCGTCGGCCTTAATGACCGCACGACTGTCAAAGCCCAATGGAAGGCTGACGCGTGGAGCGTCGCTTCGGGAAGCATCGAAGACGCTGGTCTCCAACCGCCAGCGCCGGTTTGACATTAAAAGGCATTAACGCCTAAGTCCAATGAAGAACCGACGCGTGGACAACCGCTTCGGGAAACAACGGATGATGCGGGTTCCCAATCGTCAACGAAGACTTGATGTTTGAAAATCTCACAGGATCTTTGTGACAGGCTACACATAACGCCTGGGAAGTTGCACCAAACGCAGATGTGAGAGCCGCGTCCAGAGGCTCGCGCCTCTTTTTCAAACAGTGGCGTCCTCCTTCATTCCAAGTTAGAAGACCCTTCGCGTCTCTTGGATGACTCAAAGTTGCTCCGCGTCTCTCGGACGACTCAAAGTTGCGTCCATCAACAAAAGGGACTCATTCTGGGGTCTCAGTGGGAATGCACATAAAGCTGCGTCCCGAAGCTTACATCTTCAGCAGAGAAGGCCTATCACCTTCACAAGTGTCTTGGAGCTGCGTCTACATGGATGATGATGGGTCTTGCACCGAGTCTCAGCGTTGCGTCCCTGACTGCGTCAATTTTAAGGGGGTGTAACACCACATTCTTAATGTATCCTGAACTCTCGCGTCTGGATAAAGTTAAGGATTGCGGCCAGTGAATCACGCTCAAAGCTGCGTCCTTCGCGTCCGCTTGAACCGCGTCTTCACTGGCAGGTCAGAATCGCGTGCCTCAGAGCCGCGTCTCTTTTTATGAATCGACGCTGCGTTTCATCAAAAGAACTTAGTTTTACCTAAGTTCAGTATTCACAGTCAGTAAGGGAGCACAACCAAATCTGTGATTGAGAGGTTGGATTCATCTACAGCGGGGCAATGAAGGTGGAACAAAAATTTCAACGACTTTTATTATTCAAAAATGATAAAAGTAGATACAACACTTTTGGTAAATAGAGTGTCCTTTTCTTTACAAGAAAAAAAAAAGAAGGCTAAAAGTCCTGGTTCGCCAAAGAACGGATTTGTTCTCTAAGGCGATATATCTCATGTTGGCGCGCCTTCTCAGCCTCCATGAGAGCTTGGGCCCGCAGATCCTCCTCGGATAAAAATCTCTTCGCTTGTACTCGGAGGGATTCCAGCTCGGAGGAATAAACAGAGAGATTTGCTTCAACTTGCACCTTGGCAGCCTCTAACTCCGCTAGCCTCTTTTCAGAAGTAGCAAGCTTCTGTTCATTAATAACAATCAAAGCCTCAGCTCTGGCTATAGCAGCCCGAGAGTCAAGGATAGCCTGCTTCGCAGCCTGCATGATCATCTCGGATTCCTTTGACTCGACCGCTAGCTTTTGATGATCAGCCTGGAAACCTTCGAGAAGACGGTCCTTTCGGTTATCTTCTCTTCCACCTCTCTTCGCTCTTACTCTTGAGCAGCAAGGAGCCTATTCAGAGTTTCCTGGGCCTCGTGAAATGAGCCAGCATTCTCCAGGGATCGAAGCTCCATCAAGTTATGCCCCAACTGCTCCACCAGCAGCAGACACGCCTTGGCTGGTGAAGGGCCTCCGGCTAAACTGATGTTCTCGACCAGGTTTCCGAGAAACATTCGGGCGAATTCAAAGGAGCTATCCCCAGATAGGATGAAATCAATACATGATTGCATCGAGGCAAAGAACTGCTGTACCATCTGGCGTGTCAGAATCCCATGGTATCACCACCTAAAGTGCTCCCCGATCCCCTTTCTATCACGAGGTGAGGGATGTAAGCCGATTCTTCCGGTATAGGAATCGGGCTGACCACGGGTGCGGCAGGAGCAAGAGTAGCCGCCGGCGCTTCTGGGGGTACTACGTCCGTAGAAACCTCCTCAACCGATGAAATGACAGTAAGCTCGACCTCTTCAGGGTCCTTGGCCGAGGTCTGAGCTGTACGGCCTCCCGAGTAGGCACTGACCGCCAAGTCTCCTACCTGAGCTTCCTCAGTGCCCTCTGCAAATTACAAGAATATCAGCTACGACAGTAAAAGGAAAACATTCAAAATATCAATATTTCCTTACCTAGCTGAGGGTCCAAAGATGGCGAGTTCTTAGGCGAATCCTGCAGGGTGGAGGTCTCCCTGACTTCGATGATTGCCCTCTCTTGAGGCATCCCAGTAATAGGAGCCTCAACTCTCTCCTGCTGGGCCAGCTCCTGTATCATCTCCTTGATCTGAGAGGAAGCAGCGGCCTCGCTAACCACGACCAGCCCTGCGATATGAAGCCAAATGAAAAAGAAAACGTCAAAATTCTTTTCCTAGTTAAAAGGATGAGTTAGGCGAAAAGAGTACCTTCAGCAGCTTCAGCAGGGATAACTGCCGCGGGTGGTGACGCCGTCACCGGATCACACCCATATATTTCCTCCTCCGAGATGTGTGAGAATTTACTCGGATCAGGAGGAGCGGGTTCATCGCCAAAGTCGACCTCATCGCCTGAATCATACCCTTCTTCTTCGGATGAAGAAGATAGTGCAACGCGAGAAGCCTCGGCAACCGGGGCCTTGCCACCAAATACCCCAGTGATAGGGCTGGGGTCAACTACCCGAGGACTGGGGATTAATACACTAGGGGACCCAGGCTGTTGTGCCTCATCCCTCCTCTCGTGAGCTGAGGAAGACCCGGGCTGAGTTGAGACCCCTGGAATCTCAACATCACCTCCGCTCATTATGTCGACTTCAAGCTGCTCAGCCTCGTTAGCGGCGGTGGGTTTGTCAGCGAACTCCCCTTCCTCTAAAATCCTGGAGCCCCTGCTGCGCAAACCCACAGGTATGGACTAAGGGGGCGTCATCCTCATCTTTCGCTTCTTCCCTCTGTTCCTCAACACCAGAAGGGATGTCTTCGGACGGAGAAACTGCGGCCGCCAAGTCTCTCCGGACCTTCTTTGGGCAGGCTCAACAGTGAAGTAGAGCCTTGAGGACGCTTACGATCCACCTGTCGACCCTTTGCTGCTCGCGGCTCCTCCCTTGATACCCTTCTGGTCTCCTTCAGAGCTTTCCGATACTCCTCGACGCCTCGTGAGCGTTTGTTGGACCCCAACTTTGCTTCGTAAAATGCATTGATACTCTCGATGCATGAGTATTCCGGAGCAAAGTCAGGCGTTTGTTGGCTTGGAAGTACCAGGTACAGAAGCTAAGGCTTGTACAGCCTTTCGGTTCCTTGGGGGGCAGACGAAAAAGCGCTTCCGTCCCTCCGGCCACACTATAATACCAAGCCCGAGCACCTTCAAACAAGTTCCCACTGAAGGCGAGTCGAGCATTGGGGTTACCGACATATAATTGATCATAGCCGAACTGTCGGGCGAAGCGATTCGGCATGTACGGCTCGATCGTGCACGAATTCCCTTGTCGGAAAAGCACATACCCAGGCCGAATATTGACCAACCACCAGAAAACTCCCGATGACAGCCTCGTGAAGTTATCTGGGCCCACGAAGTCAGCAAGTTTATCCCCGAAAGATGCACCAGCAATCTCGGGGAAGCAGCGATTGAGCTGGTAGTTCGAAGCAGTTAGAATGCACTTCCGAATGAAATACATATAAGTATTACACCAGCTTGAACCCTCCAACCGCTGTACGAAAGGGGTAAACCCCTCACTCCAAGACACCGGTGTCATCAGGGAGGGACAGTGCATAACGTACCAAGCCATCAGGTACGTGTAGGGAAGTTCAACCAGGGTTGGGACGTTTTTACCGTCGGCCTCCCCTCTGAGTCAACAATCGGCTCACCTTGGGAGTCGACAACCTTCTCTACCCTGCACAGATTCTGAGTTAAGGCCCGCAACCCGCTTTGAATACCGGCTGCCATGGCCGGGAGGAGGGCTATGGGCCTACCATAAGCCAGGAGCACCGCCGGGTACACTACGTCGGCAACAATCACTTCATGTGACAGTGTCGGCACCACACAGCACTTCAACCACAACATTAAGAAGCCCGCCAACAGTGCTCGATTGGAGATAGGGGTCCGGGCTTGATGATGGAAACTTTCGAAAACCGTGTCAGGTTCGAAAGTATCCTCGTTCGACTCCGTGGTGTAGGAGTCTACAGAAGCCTTGATCCTATCAGCAATCTCCTCGTCGGAGCTGGGAGCCAGTCGGGTCACTGGATGGTCTTTCTGATTGACGCCATTAAACAAGTAGCTTGCCCAAGACAGCTGCTTGACTCCCCTCGTCCTCCAAGAGGTTATCTGGCCGCAAATGTGAAAGTGACATAACACCTCCCAATAAGTCTCGTACACTCGAGGAGACGCTTTCTTCAAAGGTGAAGCTCTTCAGTGGTCGGGACGTATTCCTCGTAGGGAGAGTCCCCCATTACCAGCCCCGAGACTTCGTACAACTCGTGCAGGGCAAGACCCATCTCTCCGACCGGAGTGAAGAAGGTCCCCGTCAGAGGATTATAACGCTCCAGGATCCCAAAGAAGTTTTGAGAACTTGGTGGAATACTATACTGGACGGCCCTGACTGCTTGGTACAATTTCACATGCTCCAACAGGCCTCCAAGATCGGAAAGGACGAAGCTCACCATCTTGCCCCACCAATACTTCTCAGTGGAATGGATCCACCCGGGCGAACGGAAGTCGACCGGAAAACCACCCCCCACTTTCATGAATGCGTTGAGGAAGGTGGTGCCAAGTTTAGGAGTTTCTCCCTACTGGGTGATCAGCCCTCAACAGCCCGGGAAACAGGCCGGGAGCCTCCTTATCATGACCAGCATGATATACCTTCTTGGAGCCTAGGTTGCCGAGAGTAACCTCAGGACGGGTCGGGAAAGCTCCCATGTCAGTTTTCGAGGGACGGACATGTGCTGGAGATAAGATAGTGGGTACATCCTCTCCATGTTCGGAAGAAAGAACCTTCTATCCCCTATCTGACGGAGCCATTTATAATCTCCGTCATGCAAAGAATAGCCGCCCTCGCTAATGTGGTCTTCAAAGAAAAAAGCAGGCTTCTCCATCGGAGCGCGAGCATTCGTTGTGAATGCCGCGTCAGTCATAAGCTCCCGAAAGGTTGCTGCGTCAATGTTGGAGAGCCTCTCCCTTCGTTCCTTCGACTTGTCGGCAGTCACAGGAGCAGTCCTTTGCAGCACAAAGGTTAAATCACGGTCAGCACCACCTATGTGCCCGAAGTGGCGCCTCTTGGAGAGTGGGCTAGAAGAGTGTCGCACTGCATAAGAAAATGACACTTGATCAGAAGTCTAAACGAAAATGATTAAGTGTCTATAATTCAGACGCAGAAGAGATACTGGACGCAGAAATTATCAAAATCTGCGTCCAGACCTGAGGATCCGCGTCCAGATCTGAGGACCGTGAGGCCAGCAGGGAGTCTGCGTTTTCAAAATCTAAGACTTATGAAAAATATCTAAGTACTTGGACTCGGTGCAAGATTCATAAAACCAGCGTCTGATGTCACTGAACACAAGAATCAAGTCTGCGTCCGGATCTTTCACAATTAGAAATATTCTAAGTGATGACTCCGGAACGCAAGGCTTACTGGCGTCCTATGTTCAACAAACAAGTACATCCTCAAGCGGATAAAAGCGGTAGGGTCGCGCCTTGTTTGTTAACTCAAAGACCGCGTCTGAGAACCAAACGCGGTTTCGAATCCATGTTGGCGGTTCTCCTTCAAAGGAGGGATTTTTAGGGTTATAAGAACTCCATAAACCCCTCTAATGGCGAAGATCAAGCCTGATGGCGTTATACCTGAGATAGGGGCTTCCTGCATGGGGGAACCGCCCCTTTGGGCCTCAGTGACGACCGCCTTCGACGATGAAGCAGTTCGCTTGGCCTTGGGTGCCATTGCGAAGCAAGAATCTAATGCTAGACGGAAGAGAAGGGAACAAAGAGAACTTCTTCTCAAAACCCTAACAGATGCAAGCGAAGACGAAAGAGAGATTGATAATGACTCTCTCAACGACTGTCGCCCTTTATAGGCACGGTGATTCGCAAAGATACGCGGCGCTTGGCTCGACGCCGAATCACCGCCTGACGCGTGGACAGTGCATTTAATGCAGCGTGAAGTTCGCACGCCAAAAAGAAGGTGTCCCGACGGCTCCACAGGACACGTGGCAGTGCACTCATGGTATGGCACGGATGCGCACCCAACAGTCGCGCCTCTTCAACGGACGCATCTCTTCAGCTAGGCCATTGTTGCGTCCAACAAGTCGCGTCTTTACTCCAAAAAGATGCGTCTCTCCGAAAGTTCGCATCCTTCCAATCAGCCCAAGAATCGCGTCTGAATAACAGTCGCGTTTTCATTCCAAAAAAATGCAGCCCTATGAAAGTCGCAACTTTAAAGCTGGCGTTCAGTCCTTGCTTCTGCAGAACAGTTCAACAGTACACTGGCACAAGCAGACGACCGTCCACTCATGGCTTAAAGTGCACCCACGACAGACTTAAAGCAATCGGGGAGGCTTAGACTGTGCATCTAGACACTCAACACGATCAACTTTGGTGGCTTCAAAGAGTTCCACAGTACACTCACGAAGACCATACTCCAGACAAGATCAAACCCGGAGCATTGACAGTCCAGTCAGAAGGGAGAATTCAGCTTAAAATCCAAAGTATTTCGAAATCCGTCCCAGCCAACCGCGGAATATCGAAAACTTTGGAGGGGGTTCCGTAGGCTGTCTAAAAATCACTAAAAGACAAGCCATTGAAAAGCAGAATTCCAAGTTCTAAACGCAAAGTCAATTTTGGCCGCGTCTCAGCCGCACCAAGGCGCGAGGGTCGAAACTCGCGTCTTAGCCGCATCAAGGCGCGAGGGTCAAAACCCGCGTCTCATCAGCATCAAGGCGCGAGGCTCAACAGCCGCGTCTCAGCAGCATCAAGGCGCGAGGGTAGAAACCCGCGTCTCAGCAGCATCAAGGCGCGAGGCTCAACAGCCGCGTCTCAGCAGCATCAAGGCGCGAGGGTAGAAACCCGCGTCTTAGCTGCTCCAAGGCGCGTGGGTTGACACTCGCGTCTCAGTTGTAACCGTCCCGGTTTCGGGGCCAATCACGGCCCACATAACGGGGAAAGTTAGCACCCATTATGGAGTATTTTTAGGAGGCACGTACGCCCCTGAAACCCCCTATAAATAGCCCCGTCGCCATGAAGAAGGGGTCGAATTGACAGTCAGATTTTCGGTGGGATGATTTTTGGGAGAGAAGAGCTTTGAGAGAAAAAAGAGAGTTCAACTCTTCAGAGAACTTGCTGTGTTCAAGTTAGCCTTTGCCGACAATCTCTTTGAGAGTTTTGGTCGACAGAGCTGTGTTACTCTGTCAACCTCCCGAAGAGAAAAGCCCCGGAAGATCTCAACGTTCACCGGTCAACGGAGAACAAGATTCACTCTCCACCACTACTTGAAGAACCCAGCCTTAAACAAAGGGAGGATTCAAGCCTCAACATCCTCCCTCTCTTGTAATCGGAAGACTGATCTGTTGTAATTTTCTATCCAATCAAAAGAATTTTACAATCGAATCCTCTTTTTCCGACGCATACACTCCCGAATAGTCTACATCCTATGCGTGACATGCATCACGCCATAGATTTGGTTCCGGGATCTTCTCTTCCCAACTTGTCTCACTACAGAATAAATCCGACAGATTATGTTGAACTCAAAAGGAAAGTTGACGAGCTTTTGAACAAGGAGTTCATTAAAGAAAGTATGAGTCCGTGCGCAGTGCCAGCATTGCTAATCCTAAAAAAGATGGTTCATGGAGAATGTGCGTGGATAGTCGAGTCATCAATAAGATTACCATCAAATATTAGTTACCCATCCCCAGACTGGATGACATGTTGGACATGATGTCTGGAGTCACTATCTTCTCAAAAATCGATTTGAAAAGTGGCTACCATTAAATTTGGATTCATCCAGGAGATGAGTGGAATACTTCTTTCAAGATCAAAGATGGTCTATATGAGTGGATGGTCATACCTTTGGTTTGACAAATGCTACCAGCACTTCATGCGAGTGATGACACAAGTATTAAAGCCCTTTATGGGTAAATTTTTAGTCGTCTACTTTGTTGATATTTTGATTTACAGTAAGACACTGGAGCATCATGTGGGTCATCTCAGGCAAGTTTGTCTGCGTTGCAAAACGAGTAATTGTACGTAAATCCTAAAAAATGTGTGTTTATGACGGACAGAGTCGTATTCTTGGGGTTTTTTGTATTAGCTTAAGGAGTTTCAGCTGATCTTCAGAAAATTCAGGCGATATAGAGTGGCCAGAGTCTAAAAATATCAGAGAAATAAGAAGTTTTCATGGGCTGACGACATTATATAAGTGATTTATAAAAGGATTCAGTACTATTATAACCCCAATTACAGATTGCTTGAAGAAAGAAAAGTTTCAGTGTTTCGTAACCGTTGCCAAGGCGTTCAAGGAAATCAAATAACGAATGACCGAAACACCTGTAATGAGACTTCCTAATTTCTCGAAGGTGTTGCATAGGCGGAGTACTCAGTCAAGAAAAGCACCCAATTGCCTTCTTCAGTGAAAAACTAAACGGAGCTAAACTGAGTCACTGTACATACGACAAAGAATTTTATGTGGTTGTGCAATCATTACGCCATTGGCAGCATTACCTTTACCGTAGGAATTTGTTCTTTACTCGGACCACGAAGCCTTACGGTACCTTAACTCTAGAAGAAGCTCAGTGCTAGACACGGTAGATGGATTGAGTTTATGCAAGATTACACTTATACCTTGAAGCACACATCTGGAGTTGAGAATAATGTAGCGGATGCGCTCAGTCAACGCACCTGTGTGCTTAAACAACTGAATGCTGAGGTTGTAGGTTTCGAGCGAATCAAGGAAGAGTACGTGTTATGCCATGATTTTGGAGAGATTTTTCGTGCTTTGAAGTAAGGGGTGACACAAGAGATAGATGACTTCCTACTCCAGGATGACTATCTTTTTGATTGCATGTTATGCATTCCCCATACCTTACTACGAGACTTTCTTGTTTGGGAATTGCATGCTGGGGGTCCTTCTGGTCACTTCGGATGAGAAAAGATCATAGATGCGGTAAAAAGTTTGTTTTACTGGCCAAGCCTAAAATGAGATGTTGCGAGGTTAATAGGGTAATTTCGTACCTGCCAATTGGTCAAGCAGCGATAACAGAACACTGGCCTGTATATGCCTCTAACGTGCCAGATCACCCCTGGCAAGACGTGAGTATGGAATTTGTGCTTAGACTTTCAAAGACTATCAGGAAGCATGATTTTATATTGTGATTGTGGACCATTTTTTAAAGATGACCCACTTCTTACCATGCAACAAGACTTCTGATACTTCCAAAATTGCTTAAATCTACTTTGATGGAGTAGTTAAGCTGCACGGTTTACTCAAAACTATTGTGTCGGATAGAAATGTCATGAGTTACTTTTGAATAACTCTATGGCACAAGATGGAGACTACGCTCAAAATTTTCACTGCTTTTCATCCGCAAACAGATGGTCAAATCGAGGTGGTTAATAAGAGCCTAGAAATTTTTTTACGATGTCTAGTCGGTGATCATTTGCGGAATTGAGATCTCACCTTACCCACTGCCGAATTTGCATATAATAGTTTATGTAATAGGTCAATAGGTATGAGTCCATTTGAGATAGTGCACAGTTACAAACCTAAGAAGTATATAGATCTTATTCTCATGACACAGCATTCTAGAGTGTCCGAATCAGCATCTGCATTTGCATCGCATATACATAATTTGCATAAAAAATTTAATAAGAAAATTCAAAAAAGTAATACTCAGTATAAATCTTATGCTGATTTGCACCGTAGGCACCTTGAATTTAATAAGGTTGATTATGTAATGATTCGGATTCGTCCGGAGCGGTTTCCACCGGGAGCTATTAAGAAATTAACTGCTCGTAGTACTGGCCCTTTTAAAATCTTTATAAAAATTAATCCAAATGCCTATGTAATTGATTTACCTCCGGACTTCGAGATTAGTTTGACATTTAATATATTAGACTTGGTAGCTTATAAAGGTCCTCCTTTGAATCTTGATGAGCCTACCCCCAAGCCTTTATTTGAGGGACCTCACTTTACCCCACTACCAACAACAATTGACCAATTTACAATAAAATAAATTAATAGCATAAAAGATAATCAGATCATCTCTGCTAGGGATTGTGGTTGCAGACGGTATTTAATACATTGGAAATATCGTCCAGAATCTGATGATATATGGATTACCCGAGAAGACCTGCAGCGATTAGACCAGGATTTGTTGGAGTTCTATGAGAGTCATTTGGAGCCATACTCGACTGGGTCGAGTTCTTTTCACTCTGGGAATACTGATGGGGCATAACACCGGTTCCTCTACATACAAATTAGTGCCGTCGCCATTGTGTCACATCGACACCATTTTGCGCCTGGTTTTAAGCCCTAGTTGTTTATGAGTCAGTTGTTATTATTGGAGGATCATATAGTCCATATTTTATTCTATTCGTTATTTTTCGTTTGAGTCCAATCGGACTTCGTTTGAGTCAATTTGAGAAGTCCTGATTAGGTCTAGTTTATCGAGTCTTCTTTTATTTCGTATTGCTTTATTGAGTCCAGTGTTTAGTATCACATCGGTTATGTGGTGAAACTCTTCTTTGTAAGAGTCTATTTAAGAGACTCAGTTTGATGAATAAAGATATTGAATATTTGATATAAAGCTTTGTTTATGTTTTGATTCAGTCTATTTTTGATTGATTTAACTGGTGGTGAAGCCTAAATCCAGGTTGCGACCTGTGATCATATCCAAAACCCTAAATTCTCTTATTTGGTATTTGATTCCACATCAACAGGAGTCAGGAAAATCTAGACGCAGTCTGTTCATTTTCTTTGTTTTCTGTGTCCAGATTTCTCTTCTTCATGTCAGCATTAGAAACTTCATGGTATCAGAGCCAAAAAGCCCTAGCCGATTAATCTTTTCTCTTTAGAACCATAATGCTCTTCTATTCTATTCTGTCATCTTTAGTCTATACGACCAGCAAACACTTGTAGATCTCTCTTCTGAACTCAATCTTCTTTGCTCGTTGGGGAAAAAAATCTGAAAATATTTTAAAGATGCCCCCTGATGTTTCAGAAATTTCCTCATATGTTTCTCCTTGGAATTCTAGAAATCCTTGGAGTGAACATCCAATCATCCAAATCACATCTATGAAACAGGATGGGGCAAATTATTTGGAGTGGTACCATTTAGCTCGTATATGTTGGCCATAGAAATCTTGAATCACTTTTGGATGTCATGGGCATATATTATCAAATGCATATTTACCTCCTGCCTAATTGAAAGTCCATTGGAAGGTACTATTGCATAAAGTTGCAAGAGATAAACAGAAAGTTATGTACAACCTAAACAACAGAGGAAAATATGTGATAAACATGATAATGCCATATTGTTAGCATCTTTCAGGCGTTGATGCAAATTTATAATGGTGGTTCATCAGCTGGAACAAGGTAATTGTATCTGTAGGTTCAATAGAAAATGATCTGCTTTCTGACAATATTTTACATATGCATTGCATTGTAGGCCTATATTTTGGATCAAAACTCACGGATGCAAGTGCTGTCATCACGACAATGAGTACTTGCTCTGCGACTTGAGTTGTTGGATGTGGGAGGCGTGGATCCATTACATCCGTTACCAACACATTCTGGCCTGCAGATGACGACAGAGATAAGATGACATCTCCTGGATGTTTTCCCATTATAACTTCTAATGCCACAACTCCAAAGCTGTAGACATCACATTTCTCGGTCACCTTCATCGTGTAAGCAAATTCTGCAGTTTACATTGTGTCAACCTATTGAGCTTCCATTGTATAATAAAAATGCAGAGATAGAGTTTAAACAACTATGATTGAATTTCTTAAAATTGAGCTACTGACACACACACACACACACACATACACACACACACTCTGAGCATTCTGGTTTGTAATCAAGACTATTGCCATTGCTTGTGATTGATTGTGGACATTATGATTGATTATCTTATAATCTTGTGTAGGCAAAGTTAAAAAACTACCAGACAGTTGCATTACTTTTAAAGAAGATTTCAGAGATTTAATAGGAGATTCATCTATACAGTAATAATTTGGAACTAAATCCTATTTTTATGAAACTAACATCACTCGTAAAAGTTAGTACCTGGTGCAATATATCCACATGTTCCTGCAATGTCTGTCCAGTCACATGTTCCCTGCTTCAACATTTTTGCAGTACCAAAATCAGAGACATAAGCCCTGAACTCCGAATCAAACAGTATATTGTTGCTTTTTATGTCTCGATGTACTATCGCAGGCTTGCAATCGTGATGCATGTAACAAAGGGCATCAGCGATCGCTTTCACTGTCTTGACCCTTCTCCCCAGTCCAATTCTATGGCACTTGCTTTGTTGCATAGGATACTCGACAAGCTTCCCCGCTCCATATGCTCGTATACCATGAACATATACTGAGGGTGCGAGCAAAATCCATAAAGCTTCACAATGTTGCAATGTCTGATTTCTGCCAGCGCTTGTATCTCATTCTGGAAACTGGTGTCACCGGACATTTCACCGTCTTCTGAATGATGATATCTCTTCACTGCCACCACTTGACCTCTTTGAAGCTCTGCCTTATACACACTCCCATGGGCACCTGTCCCAAGGCAGTATATATCATCAAAGTTCTCTGTTGCTTTTATAATGTCTTCAAATACTGTCCTCCCATCAAAGTTCCATATGGAGAACAAATTTGAGCTGGTCATCTCATTAGCTACCCAGGGATCTATCTGTACGTCTCTCTTTCTAGAATTCCGGATAAACTTAACATACATAAAGAAAATCAGGGACATAACGGGGAGCGGAACTAGAATAACTACGACAATAATGATGTTCTGATTTCTATGACGATGATCTTTCTTGTTTGTTGGACTTTCGGTGACTAGGAAACCTATGTTGCCGATCAAAGCCTGTGGTGGAAAGATATCCTTGTAATCTAGTGGGAACTGAAGATTGTTATAGGAGAAGTCGACAAACGTGCTTGGTGACAGCGTTGTAAGATGTTTGTCAGGAGCAATACCTGTGAGATTGTTGTGGGAGAGATTGAGAAGGTCTAAATGAGGCAGAAGATCGAGCATGGAAGTTGGAACGGGTCCACTGAAGTTGTTACTTGATAGGTCAAGCACTGTTAACATGCTCCAGTTTCCAATGTGTTGAGGGATCTGACCACTGATAGAATTACCAAACAAATTTACATTCTGCAGTTGTACAAGATTCCAAAATATTGGAGGGATCGGACCAGAAATCTGATTCGTATGGAGGCTTAATACTACTAGGTTGTTCAAATTACTGAAAGAGTGAGGGATTGAACCAGATATATTGTTCGAGGACAAAATTAACTCAGACAGGTTGCGTAGATTACCCAAGGAAGGAGGTATGGATCCATTCAGCTCATTCAAAGAGAGGTCCAAGTGTTGGAGACTCGAGAGCAGACTTATGTTATGAGGAATATTTCCTACAAAATTGTTAATGGAGAGAACAAGTTTGGTGAGCTGAGTCCAATTTGTAGTGACAATGTTCGATAACTCACCGGTCAGACTGTTGTGATGCAGGTCAAGAACCTGCAAGTTGAGGAATCCTAGTTCTGGGGGTACAGAGCCTGAAAGCATGTTTCTGGAGAGAGATAAACAGGTCAGGTTGCTCATCTTGCTGCCAATTGAAGCAGGAATGGACCCATTCAACTTGTTCCAAGAGAGCGTCAAGCTTCGGAGACTGGAAAGCGAAGTTATCTCAGAAGGAATCTGCCCTGTTAATAGATTGTCTGAGAGGCTGAGAAACTGAATTCTGCGGAGACTGCTGATGCTTGAAGGGATGCTTCCATTCAACATGTTGGAGCTGAGATCAAGCGTTGTGAGAGCAGGAAAAGAGGAGAAGTTTAGGTCCGTGAGTGTGCCAACTAATCCACATCCTGCTAGTTTGATTGACACCACAGACTCAGATTCATCACATTCAATTCCTCTCCATTCACATGGAGTCATTGCATCAGATGTATCATTTGTAGGATTCAATGGAAATTTCCAGGATTCAAGATGTTGAGAGTCTAGGAGGCCACCTTTCCAGCTTAATAGTGCTTTTGCTGATAGTGTTGCCGGCTCTGATGACTGGAATGAAGATGAAACCAATGGAACAGGAAAGATAACCCATAACCACAATAACATCACCCGCTGCCGCCCCGCGATCCTCATCGGATAAATATTGAAGGCAATGTGTTCTTGAACTTGTTTCAGAATTGATACATAATATACTGCTTTCTTTTCTACCTAGCTTCAAACTCATATTTCAGGATCTCTCATTGACACTTCTTGAAGAACTGGCAGTGTTCAGATTGTTTACAAAGAGATCAATTACCGACACGCGCAGAGCTTCCGTCTTCAATTTGTGTAGCTAGGAAGACTAGAGAGACCAATGGGAAAGCTTGCTGAAAATAGAAAGTAGTCAATGATGACAACATAATTGTCATCCTTCATTTAAGTCTAGCTATGGTGGCCGCCCCCAATTCTGTTTTTCAAAGCAGCATGTGCTTATACTGTGCATTGGAAGACAACGTGTACAAATGAATCTCCACTTGAATGTTGGCTCTGCCTTACTTGAAGGACCATCTTTCTTAGGCTCAATTTTTGTGATACAGTGCGCTGGTAGGAAACAAAAAAAGATTGGTTAGACACTGAACCAAAGTTTGTTTGTTGTGACAGGGAAATGTTGGGCCTGTGTCCAAATTTGGGGAAGAAGCAATTGAAAATGACATTTAAGGTAAAATACTCCTCATTCTAACTGTCATTGATAACATATTAGGGTTGTGTCAAGAAGACCTAAACTCAAAATAGAGTTGCTGAAAGTGAGATTTGAAGGCCCTAACATTTTGTAAAACTGAGATTATTGGAACTTCACTTTGAGCAGATTTTTCATTTTAAAAACATAACGCTAGTTCACAAATGGGGTTGGTTGGTTCGTTCGTTTGTTTTTTTTTTTTTTTGAAAATGGGTTTTTTATTGTTACAAACCCCAATTTCATTTTCACTCAAGCATAACCTTGATTTCATAACCTTCATTTCAGAAACTATGTTGCTAAATGAAGCTGAAAAGGTTCACGAGGAAATCTTACGCAATAGTTAAAAAAACTCACTTTCCAGCACTACATTAAAATGGCGCACACATATTAGATTTCTTGACTTTCCAAATACCCTCTCCTTTCCTTTGTTTGGTTGCATAGAAAGAGGTGTGAAGAAAAAAGCAACTAAGCCCCTATAAATAATATTTTAATGCTTAATAAAGTGTTCAACATGCCTTTTTAGATTTTTTTTATTATTTTAACTGACAATGTCATTTCTGTATGTTTTCGGCCCATTCTGGTGATGGTTTGGTGATGTCACTGTCGTGTGCAAACCCGCGTACCATACTTAATATGATATTAATTGTTGAGAAATACGAAGATCTCACCGACGACCTCAAGCACATCTGAGATCAATTACCTCGAGCACACAAGATGAAAATTAAAAGATACAAGAAGAAAAGCAAACAATTTAACGTGATTTGGCCAAACTTGACTTACGTCTATGGGGAGAGAACTTGAGAGAGTATTATTAATAAACTTGGTACAATAGAGATTTAACCTTCCCTTTGATCCACTTCCCCTTGAATTTACACCTAGATTACAAGTGTCCTTCTCTCTATACAACATCACCTTATTCTTTTTTTTTTTTTTAACTTGGCTTCTTTATCGCTTACATTATTGTTCACCACAACTTTAACCTCTCTTCTTCTCCTCCATCTAAATCTTAAGTTATAACCCTTATTTATAGGGTTTACAATAAATCCTAGTCAAACTATGAGATGATCTTGGCCGCTGGATACTTGAAGAACCTTAATCAATCTTACTAGGAGTTGATCTTCTTGATCTAGAAGAATTAGACTCTTTAAAGTTTAGAAACAAACTTTCATTGAATAGAATCTGAATTCTATTCGAACTCTATCAGAAAAGGAAACTCGCACACGCCTGAAAAAAAACTGCTCATGCTTCAGAAATGACTTGATTAGTCAACTTATCATGTAGACTAGTCGATTAATCAATTCTAGTCGACTTATAAAACTTATAAGTCGACTCTTGTATAATACTCCCTTCTCTGTATCCTGTCTGATCGACTGTATAGTCGACTAGTCTGAGCACTAATCGACTATACAGTCAGCTAATCTGCTCCACCTTACTTTGCTTCTTCTGCTTTAAGCCATCGTCTTTTTCAATCGGATTAGATCTTCTTGGACCATCATCTCCTCTTGAAAATAAGAAAAAATCCTAACAATCTCTACCTTCACTTGCTTTTCAAGCCTTTAATAAAACACCTTGAGATTTTGGATTACTACCTTGATGCTTTTCTTAGTTGTAATCGTACCGTGAAGCCTTTACTCTTGCCTCCTCTCCCCCGGGCCATTAGTTGTTTACCTCCTTGCCTTGGGTCATATCGGGTCTTACTCGAATGCATCATTTCCTTAGTTGTCCTGCAATACTTAGACCCGTTGCAGTTTTCCATGAAGCTCCACCTCGGAGTGAGCTCCCTTTTAAGCATTTCATTGAAACTCTACCTTGACTTGAGTTTCTTTCTTTTAACTTGCATTGTCGTCGCATTATCGTCGCATTAGCAATACCCGCGTGGTGACGCCTTTCTGGCCATCGGGCCCCAGCCGGTCTTGAGATAACCTGCCATCATAATACCACTATGGTTTTACCGGGCCTTCGCACCACACACTGCAATAGTTTTTCACTGATCACTTGGTTATGATCCACCTTCTATCAATATTTTAAACTTGAGACTTACTGTCTTCACATAACTACCATGGTCTTATCGGGCCTTCCTGCCACACATTGTCATGGTTTTCCTTCCATCAATCAGGGCTGTCATCCACCACTGTATTGATGTTTGTTAGATCTATTGTCATGCTATTGATGATCTTCAAACCTGATAGATCCATCAATACCTGCAATAATCTCACAGTGTCATGACTAGCATATTTTAACTTTGACTGTGATCTCCATCGATTTCTTTACTGATCTGTACAAAAATTGCACCAAACCTTGAAATCTCCTTGATCTGCACCCACCATTGCATCTAAAATACTGAAAAACATAGCGGTCAACACCTTTATTGTCTGAATCTGACTATGATTGCACATCCACCTTCCGATCAGTCTCGTCCATTAACCATCTTCATCAACCCTTCGCCATTTTTCCTTTGACTTGTTGTTGCAGTTTGCTATAGTTACCAACATCAAATCCACCTGAATTCCTACATGAGATGCCATGTGTGGCGCCTCCATGAGCTCGTCGAGCTCGCCTTGCTGTTTGTCATTGGTGATGATCCGATCATTGCCTCTGCATCTTTCACGTTCAGATTTGAGTATCAGTGAGCCTTGACGATTTCACTTTGATCAATATAATACAAAAGTCATCGATCTCTACCTTAGAACAAATATGGATTTTCTTATCTATCTTCTTTGCATTGGTGCCTCTGCCGAACTCTATCGACTTGACATCTCCTTCTCCATCATGACCATTCAAGTCTTGAACGAACACCATCAGCTCTGATATCAATTGTTACATGCAAACTCGTGATACCATATTTGCTATAATACCAATTGTTGGGAAATACGAAGATCCCATCGAGAACCTCAAACACGCCATGAGATTGATTACCTCGAGCACACAAGATGAATATTAAAAGATACAAGAGAAAGAGATAGAATTTAAAGTGGTTCGGCTGAAACTTGGCCTACGTCCATGAGAAGAGAACTTGAGAGAGTATTATTAATAAATTTGGTATCATAGAGATCTAACCTTCTCCTTAATTTCACAAGAGTATTCACCTTCTCCTTGAATCTACATCTAAATTACAAGAGTATACATTCTCTGCATCATCGTATTCCTCTCTCTTTAACTTGGCTTCTTTATTGCCTTACATTGTTATTTACCACAACTTTAACATTTCTTCTTCTCCTCCATCTAAATCATAGGTTACAAACTTTATTTATAGAGTTTACGACAAATCCTATTCAAACTATGAGATGATCTTGGCCGTTGGTTGCTTGAAAAATCTTGGTCAATCCTATTAGGAGTTCATCTCCTTGATTCAGAAGAATTCTAGACCCTTTAAAAATAAACTTTCATTGAATATAATCTGAATTCTATTCGAACTCCACCAGAAAAGGAAACTTCATTTCCAATGCAAGTATGCAGAGAAACTGCTTAAAAGATTTGGTATGAAAAATTCTGGTAGCAAAACACTCCCATGAGTACTATTACATTCCTAGACAAAGATGAAAATGGTAAGGGTGTTGAGCAAAAATTATACCAAAGTATGTTCGATTTTTTATTATATATTACTTCAAGTAGACTTCAAGTAGACCTGATATTATGTTTAGTGTTTGTTTATGTGCTAGATATCAATCTAACTCTAAGGAATCACACCTTAAAGCAGTGAAAAAGATTCTTAAATATATTAATAACACAGCCAACTATAGTCTATTTTATCTAAATCAAGCAAATTTGATTTAATATCATATAGTGATGCTAATTTTGATGGATGTAAATCTGATCGTAAAGGTATTAGTAATACTTGTCACTTTTTGGGAACTCACTAGTATCATGGTTCAGTAAAAAGTAAAATTCTGCATCATTATCGACAACCGAAGCAGAATATATCACTGCTAGTGTTGCATGTGCACATATTTTATGGATGAAACAAGCCTTACTTGATTTTGGTATATCTATTACAAATTCACCAATTATTTGTGATAATACCAGTGCTATTAACTTGTCTAAAAATCAAATTCAACATTCACGTACAAAGCATATTGATATAAGAGATCATTTTTTACGTGATCATGCTTTAAAAGGTGATATTTTATTAAGTTTTATACCAACTGATAATCAAGTTGCATATATCTTCACAAAACCTCTTAAAGAGGATATTTTTATGAGATTTCGAGGAGATTTGGGTATTTGTAATATTTTGATATTTAAAAATATTTTTAAAATTTTTTTCAGACTGTTTTAATAAATTTTTACCTATTAGTCGACTTGGCTTTTTTGATAGTCGACTACTGTAATCAACAGAAATATAGTATTCTGAATTTCTCAGAATTAGTCAACTATATAGAACAATTTGTCGACTAAACTCAGGATTAGTCGACTAACCATAGACTCAAGTCGATTAACTCTGTCAAAAACTGTGTTTTATTATTGGATTTCTGTCTTTCAAACTTGACCCGTTTCATTATGTTTTGGATCCGATCTCTCCCCACACTCAATCCTAACCCTTGATTTACTTTTTACATCCCCTATTTACCCCTATTCACCATGAAAACCTTATATTTTTTTTTACTGCCGTTCCTCCTTCAGCGCAGGTTTTAGGTTTTCAGTTGACTACTTCCAGCTCCCTTTCAATTTCAAGTTCTTTCCTTCAAATCTTGCTTTTTCCTTATAATTTTCTGTTATTCCAACTGTATCTATCCTCTCTTGGACCTTAATTTTCTCTACCATCATATCAAAATCTAAGAAAACTAAGTTAACCCCTTCTTCATCTTCTTCCGAAACTGATTTTAGGGTTTTTATTAAAAATCTTACTCTAGAAGATGATTTCTTAAGGCTCTCACAATTAGAAATCTTATCAGATCGATTTGTTAAGTATGATAACTTTCATGAGTATGTATTGAATCTGTTCTTCAAAAATCTGGACTTCATACCATATTTTTCACTGAATCTAGACAAGAGTATTATCCCTTTTTGATTCACCTCTTTTACACTGACTTAACCTATGAAGATAATGATGATTTTGTTCAAATTTCTTCTTTGCTTAAATGTGTTCATATCAAGTTAACTATTAAGTCTTTAGGTCGTATCTTCTGAATTCCATATCACGACCTATCACCTAATTATATTGACATAGATGATGAGAAAGTGTTATCTCATATCTTCCTTCCCGGTCAAGGACCAACAATTACCAACAAAAAATTACAACCTGTTCCTCGTCTCATTGGTCGTATCCTTGCCTACAATATCTAACCAAAAACAGAGAGTTATAGCTATTTTTCCCGTGACTGAGCTACATGTGTCTATGTCATCATGGCATGACTTGAAGTCAATTGGATTAAGATCATATTTGATAACATTGTTAAAAAACATACTTCTTTTTTACCCTATGGAGCTTTTCTGTCTCATATGTTTCGAAAATTTAAATTAGATCTTACTTCCAAAACTAGTGTCGTCAAGGTTTTCGAACCTTTTGATCGTGAAGTTCTCCATCGTATGAAACTCCTTGACTTACCTCAATCTCAACCACAACGTCAACCACAGCCCCATTAATCATCTCCTCCTCCAAAAAGCTCTACTCAAGCTCCTTCCTCCTCAACTCAACCTCCATTCACTGAACCCCCTTTAACTCAACCAACTCCTTCCTTTCCTGATACCTTTTATAATTCTCTCTGCTAAAATTTTGGTCCTACAAACCCAACAAACCTCTATGATGGCCTCTTAGTCTGCATTACTCAACAATCAGTCCTTGCTTATGGAGTATTTTATGAATATGCAACTGAAAATGGACTCCTTTGGAGCCACCCAGTTGGAAATACTGGATCATCTCATGACTCATTTTCCACCGCCACCTCCTCCTCCCGGATCCAACATATGACGCACATGGCGTTTGACTTTTTGGTGCTGATACACATGGCTTTGGAGTTCTTGACATATGAAACTGCTTTTATGTATCTCCTACATGTGAACAACTTTGTTGATGCTTTTATGCTTTTTTAGCTGTGTTTTTCTGTTTTTTAGCTTTGTCTTTCTTTTATGACTCTTTGTTATAATAATTAATACTCTATGTTATGCAAACTATGTGTTACTCTAAGCTATGGCTTGATACTCTTTTTGTGTCATTTCTCTCATTTTTGGTAATGATAAAGGGGGAGAAGATATATGGAATTTTCTATGCACATATCATATTTGTTCTCTTTGTTTTCATGATATATGTCTCATGCAGGGAGAGAACATATGCATAGACATTCTATATTTGTTATATCTGTTCTCTACACAGGGAGTTGTGCATACACAGTTTGTCATCATTAAAAGGGAAATAATGTTGGAATTTTGATTTTGATGATAACAATTGTGATGCATGTACATTGAAGCTCAAATTGAAGAGATATTATTTAGTTCTTGCATCAAATGATGTTTACAATTTTTATGTACTTTAGTATTTTCTAGAAGATTGTTAAAAGTCTTGATCACACACACAAAACTATCTCTAGTTGACTTATCTCCTTCTATAGTCGACTAACATATCTTATAGTCGACTTACCATTCTATATAGTCGACTAAGTATGCTCACAGAAAGTTATCTGTTCTTTGTTTTTCAACTGTAACCAAAGTTAATCGACTAATCCCCTAATATAGTCGACTAGTTTCAGTTTCCAGAGACATAGCAGTTTGTGTCAGTTCAATATAGTCGACTTGGTCTTTAAGTTAGTCGATAACCCAGTCAAAATTTCTTATACTAGTCGACTAATCCTATACCTTAGTCGACTAAGTTCATTTTTTGATTGTTATTCAGTTTTCAAATTCTGGTATTTTTTCAACATTTTGATTTTCAAATTTGAATTGATAACTCTCTAACTGACCATTGTTTTCACCTATAAATAGAGATGTTGTCCTTGGATGAACTCACCAATTCAAATCATTAGTTTTTTGTCCAAAAACTCTGTTAAAAAATTCTGTTTTCCAGAAAACTATTTTCATTTTCTATTTTTCACACAATTCCAATTCTCTTATGAAGAATTCTGAGAGTCCTCCTATAAGATACCTTGTTCACAATCACATACAAGTTTTAAGGCATATAAGATACATTATATTCCATCAAAGAAAGTGTCTTCTTGGTGTAAAGAAGAGTTGTACAGATTTGACGAAGGGTATTTTGTCAAGTAGTGTAGAGGAGTTGATTTTGAGGTGTATCAAAATCGGATAAGAAAAATCTCAAGCAGGTTGCTTGGGGACTGGATGTAGGTCACAAGGACCGAACCAGGATAAATCTCTCTTATTTGCATTTGAAATTTATGAGATTTATTCTGTTCATTTAATTTCCTGCAAGTAGCTTACTTTTTGTTATTAAAAGTTTATAAATACTATTCATCCCCTCTCTAGTGTTTGTATTGCCTTGTTTATAGATCCTATATTTTCATATTCTGGAGTCAACATTGAATCCTCTACCAGTACATTGTGAAGTTGAATCACTAATATTTTACGATTACATTCCGTTAATAGGGAAAGTGTGTGAACATCAATTCTTTAGTTTGGACCTTATTTTTGAACAAATTTTGTCTCCCATTTTTAAATCTCGACTTGATCTAAATCAAATTCCTGAGTCAATATTTGTTCCTATTCTATTTGAGCCCAAATCAATCATCTTCAATAATCACACTCCATTATCGGACAAAGGTGTCGAACAAAATAACTCAAAAATTATTTTTGAAAATTAGAAATTGGATTGGGATAATTTTTTTCACCTAATCATTCTTTTAATGAGTTATATTAGAGAGGTCATTGGTGGGTTCCCGCAAATTCCACAATCTTTGGATTGTGCCACATTTTGTGGGCTAATCAGACCACTATTGAAAGCGCCATCCTGAGGTAATTTTCTTCCTTATTTGTTTCATGCATATACAAACTCAAGAGGCATTGAGGACAATGCATGAGATAAGTGTGGGGAGGGTTTACTAACGTAGTTTTTTTTTAAATTTTCTTTTTTCTACAGTTCTTTTTTTAGGAAATTTTTAGATTTTTTTTCTATAGAAACCCTTTTCTTTTCGTTTTTACAAAAAATTTTTGAAATAAGAGAAATAGTTTTTTCAGGAATTAGAAAGACCAAAAATTATGAATTCTTAAATCGAGTCAAAATAATAGATCTTGTTTAAATTTTAGATAAGGAAGTAAGATTAGAAAGATAATTTGATTTTGAATTTTTTCCTTAGATATTTGCACTTCACACTTACACTATTTTTAGAATTGAAACAAAAACTAAAAATGCCATAAAGAAATAATAAAAAAATAAAAAATATATAAAAACCATTATTAAAGCTGGGTAATTATGCCTCAGGAAGCATGATCATTCATGCGTAAAATAGTGGACAAAAATAAAATAATCCCTCTTAGTTTGTGACCTTGTTTACTCGAATCCTTAAGCCGAGGGATGTTTTCTCATCTGGTGCTCTAAAACCATCTGGTTTGGACGTCACCAGCTAAAGGCTCACTACCCGGGTATACAAGAAAGCCTAAAAAACTAAAAAAAGAAAAAAAAGAAATATATATATATATATATATATATATATATATATATATATATATATATATATATATATATATATATATATATATATGACATGAAAGTTAGAATTAATATCTCAAAATTTTTCATTGTTCACAAAATGTATACTATTTAAGAGTTTTATAAAAGATCAAAAAATCAATTCAATTTAAAAATTCTTACCTTTAATTTATAAAAAAAACTTTCATCTAGACTTAGTTTAAGGAAGAATAATTTCTGGTTAAACCTATTACCTAGGAGAAATATTCCAACACTTTTTCTCTATTTCAAAATATATTTTTAAAATACTGACATTTGATTTCTTTCTTTATGGATTTTGTGGGTGTAATTCACTGAAAATCCTTAGGAGACAAAACTCTTCCTCTAGGAAAAACCTAGAGGTTTAAAGGCCTGTTGCATACGCTCAGTGCAATCGCTTCACCTGCGAAAGTGATGTAATAGTTTACTTAGTTTTTCTTCTTATTTTTTCCTGGGACGAGCAAAAGATAAGTGTGTGTGGGGGGGGGGGGGTGATTAGTCTCTAAATATACATATTTCATACCACATTTCATATTTATTCTGAATAAAATTCTGTTAATAATAGTTTTCTTGCGTGTTTCTAGGTTCATGACATGAAATGAAGAAGAAGCCCTAAACTCTCATTTATTTGGTGATTTTTAGAGCCTAAGAGTAGCCCGAGACTTTTGAAACCTATCTGCCAATTCTGGATGCAGAAAACCAAAAATCGACGTGTACTGGTACATGTGTGCAGCCAAAGGTTGCACACTTCGGCCCTGAACGTACAACCACTGTACCGCCACATTTTCGCCGCAAATTCTACGGAAACGCCACTGTACAGTGGAGCCACGCGTTGATTTTTAACTCGTGGCCCCTTCTTGTCTCCCAGAGGCCTCCTTTAGCTATAAAACCCCCCTAGTTGAAGCAAAAGGAGGAAGGAGGAAGATTTTTAGGGTAGTTCTTCTCTTTAATGTAGATTAGTTGTTCTTCTTATTTTCTTTTGTATTTTTCTTTTCTTTTAAATCTTGTAAAAGTGAAGAGAGTGATTTTCAGAATGAAAGTTAGAGTTCTTGTAATGGATGGTGACACTCTATAAAAGGTTCTCTCTTTATCTCTATTTTTTCTCTCTAGCCTTTTACATGCTTAGCTATTTTCTCTCATGGCATCTAACTACTAACTTCTAACTTGCTAACTCCTTACTTGATAATCCACATTAATCTATTAGCCTCTACCTGGCCTGCTCTTGCAAGAGTCATTGATGGCTCATGATGATGTATTTTAATACTTTAACACCTAACTCTCTAACAAATTAACACTATTTTATTTCATGCTTGCTCTAGTATAATTTGATGGTTTAAGAGTAGTTTGCACTTATTTATTTGAGTTTGGATGTGATGAGTAATTTTATGGGTCATACTTTGAAAAGCTCTTAAATTAAGGACTAGTGATAGACAAGGATACATGTGAGGCAATTTTCACTAAGAGGTTAGCATATTAGTGGAGTCATTAGTAGTTAGTAGTTATGAGTTTTGTTTCATTTTTACTTTATTTTAGAAATAATATCAAAAATCACAAATACATTCTCTTCAATGTTTATATCTTTGTTTTCACCGTACTCTTCTCTTTTCATTATTTGTTTTTTTTCTTTTGATTCTTTGAAATAAAAAAGAACCCTTAATATACACATGAATATACCGTTAATGCTTCTATCGCCTCCCGTCCTTATGGATTTGACCCGTTTGACCTTTATGCTATAACGGAAGTATCGAGGAAGCCAAAGCACACACTTTAATTTCTAATTTCATAACGACATATTTCGTGCATGGTTTTACCCCAATCACTATACAGTCAACTAAACTGCTCTACCTTTGTTTGCTTCTTCTGCTTCAATCCATCGTCCTCTCCAATTGGATTGAATTTTCTTAAACCATCATCTCCTTCTGAAAATAAGGCAAAATCTTAACAGTCACACCATATTTTCCCATCCCCTACCTTCCAGCAACAAACATAAAAATGAAAGAAAAGTGAAAGATCTCTTACACAAGGGCTCTCCATTTTCTCCTCTTTTTGGCCAAGCAATCAGGCTTTTAGTCGTAGTCTGACTTCGTGAAATGACTTAAGAGATGTAGAAGTCAACGAAAGTAAAATAATGTTAAAATACCATTACTTTAACATTATTTTACTTATTCCATTAGACAGAGATTGGGCCCAACCCGTATTTTAGCTCCAAGGCCCGCGCTGTGCGGGTCGATCCTCGCGGAAGACATTGTTAAGTGAGAAGTTTGACAAGGGCGACATATCTATTAAAAGTTAATGAAAATGTCCAAAGATGACCTCAATGAGAACAAAAATCTCATATGAACAAAATGATAGTTAGTTTGATTCTGAATTCTAGTATGAATATGATTTGGAAAAAGCATGGCCTATGATTCTTTAGACCTTTGCAATTTGGGGCTAAATGTGTAAGAAAAGTTAGCACATGCAAAACTAGCTTATAGCAGCCAAGTCACAAGCGTATATTGTAATATTTCTTTGGGCCTTCCTATCATTGTGAAGCAGAATTGACCAAGTGTTGGATTGTTCATTTACCAGCTGAGAACGTAGGCTGGGTTTAGATTGCCATGGGATAGGTTAGTTTTACCTTGCTAATGACCGCGCTGCGATAGAAAACTTGACTTATAGATAAAATTTTTTGGACGGTTACAAAAAACTTCTTCAGTATCTAAATAAGAGACCATTGACACCGATTTGAAAAGAGTCAAATCTATTCAACTTCCCCCTTAGATCAGTCTCCTATTGAGTACGAGATGTCCCTAGGGCCAGCATCTACTCAATTTTAAGTTAGGATAGATGATTTTTGAGTTAAGGAATGGTAATGATTTCCCCACCTTATCTTATTTATCGGACAAGCGCTTAATTCGTTTTAGTGCGTTGTACAAGTATATTGTTAAAATAACAGCTCAGTAATAACATACAAGGGTGTTGCTAAGCTATATGTAATGCAGACGTACCTTGGCTCCAACATAACAATAATTTAAATGTAACGAATTAAACAAATGCCTAGAATGCAATGTCAAAATATTTTTTAGTATTAACAAACAACCATATTACTGTTGAGGTTAGAATAATGTGCAGAATATGTTAAACAGGAAAACTATCAACTAAAATGGTTAAATCCTTGAATTTCAAGCATCCTGCAAGAAACAACAGTTAGTAGTTCAGCATAGTTGTGGGTTCTGATGCTCTGCTTTCTTGGACAGAGGCACATAGTAGCAATATGTCTACTGTAACTCCTAGTTTTAATATTATCCCCTGCACACACACAAAACAAAAATAGAGAAAAAAAGTTAAACCATTTAAAAAAATTGAAAAGAAGAAAACTTACCATCCTTCCTGATAACGACGCCAAAATTTGATCGAGCCAAAACTGCACACAAAAAATACAAAAGTTTAGAATAATGCTAGCTCCTCAATGCTACTGTGTAGCCTAGGGCTAACGGGTCATGATCCATAGGGAGGGACAGCGATAGAAGTATTGTGTAAGTTTTCTTCATAAGTTACTGATCGGAGCGGAACCGGCACTTGAAAATGTATGTTTTATGAAATCAATGAAATTATGTATGTATGCAAATGTTCCCTCGATACTTCCGTTATAGCGTTGGCTCAACGGGTCGAATCCAGAGGGACGTGAGGCGATAAAAGCATTAACAGTTCTTATTCACGTGTTATGTTATCAATTCTTCTTTGTTAAAGAATGAGAAAAAGAAAAAGAAAAGAAATCTGAAAGTGAGATGGAGAAGGCGATAAAACGGTGATGTGAAAACAAAAGAGAAGTGGTTTGAAAAACAAAATAGAAAAGAAGATGAAACTTGTGGTAAAGAAAGTGAAAACAAAGGTGAACAAAGAAGATGGTGAAAACAATGAAAGAAAAAATGATAAAAGATTTTGGAATAGGTTTTTAAATACGATAAAAAAACTCATGGCTACTAACTACTAATTGCTCCACTAACCATTCTAACCTCTTAGTGATAGTTGTCTCACATGGATCCTTGGCCATCACTAGTCTTTGACTTTAAGAGACGATACAAAGCATGGCTTATAAGATTGTTCTTTCAACATTCATACAACACATCCATACCACATAACAAGTTGCAAGCTACTATTAAATCATCAAAATCAGTTAGAGGTGAGCATGAAATAAAGTTAGCATTGAAAGTTAGCAAGTTAATTGGTTAGATGTTAGAAATATTAGAATGTTAGAATCCATCATCATGAGCCATCAATGGCTCTTACAAGAGCAAGGCCTTGTAAAGGCTATTAGATTTACATGGATTATCAAGTAAGTGGTTAGATGGTTAGTGGTTACTAGTTAGATTGCCATGAGAAGAAAAGTTAGCTAAGCATCATGTAGAAGAAGGAGAAGATTACAATGGAGAAGAAAGGAGACACCTTTACATAGATTGTCACCATATATTACATCAATATCTCTCTATCTCTCTTTGAATCTCTTAGCCCTACCACAAGATCTAAAAAAGAAATAAAAATACAAAATAAAAGAAGAAGAAAATCTTAATCTACAACTAGAAGAGAGAAAACCTAGCCTTTTTCTCCATCTGCTTGCATTTCGGGCCTCTACAGGACTATTTGTAGGCATAAAAGGCTTCTAGAAGACGAGACGAGGCCACACGTCAAAATCGACGCGTGGCTTGCCTATATGGCCCCGGAAACGCGACCATAGTCGCATTTCTGCGACCAAAGTAGTGACTTAGGTCCCTAGTTTTGGCGAGCATATTCCCGTCGCTTCGAGGACCTTCCAGATATGGTTGGTTTCGGGTGTATACGTCGAATATTCGTCTGACGTGCGTAAGGGTCTAGGTTCAATGCATCTTCTAGAAGCTCCCTTACTTGGTCTCCAAGAAATCTGGATTTAATTACCCGAAAATGGGTTAATTAAGCTTTTATTACCCTTTTGCCTCCTTGTCTTGGTTATCTGCCAGAGAGACCAAAACACGGTTTAGACCGACATTTTATTCATAAATCAGTAGGAAAATGTGATACAATAATGTAGAACTATAGACTAATCACACCCCACACTTATCTTTTTGCTCGTCCGAGCAAAATAAGAAAAAGGAAAACTATACTACAAATGTTATTACACCACTTTTGCAGGTGACACGATTGCACTGAGCGTGTGTAACAAGCCGTATACCTCTAGGTTTTCTCTAGAGGAGGAGTTTTGTCTCCTGAGGGTTTTCAGCGGATTGCACCTACAAATTCCATAAAGAAAGAAGACAAATGTTAGTATTTTGAAAACACATTTTGAAAGAGAGACAAGTTTTTTAAATATTTTTGCAAAAATATAAACGATCTAAGATCATAAATCCACCAAAAATTATTCTTCCTTAAACTTAGTCTATATGCAAGATCTTGTCTTATATTAAGGTAAGAATTCAAAATTGGATTGAATATTTTATCCTTCATAAAACCTAGATATTATGCACTTTGTGACAGTGAAGATTTTTGGGATTTCAACTTTAACCATTAAGTCATTTTATAGATATATATATATATATATATATATATATATATATATATTTCTTTTTTCTTTTTTTTCTTCTTCTATTAGTTTTCTTACGCTTTCTAGTTGTTGGCCCAAAGGCCCATCACTCTAGTTTTGATGATGATCAACTCATGTAGTTATAGTACTAATGATCTTGTATTTATTTAGTTTTAGATTTGTGATCAAGATCTTAGTAGGTGTGTAGCTTCAACAAAGGATTTAAAGTCAAGTTTTGGAGCTAGCACGGTTTGATTCAAGAGCTTGTGTATCAAGACCACATCAAGTACTCAAGAGGAGTCTAGCTCTATGGATCGTGTTTGGACCAAGTCAAGAAGATGTGAAGACTTCAAGTGAAGACCTTCAAGATCAAGACTTGTGTCTAAATTTGTTTTTATAAGATTTTGTTTTTAGATAAAATGTAAAGGATAGAATAGTTGGTGGATTGCTCAAGTATATCTTACACACACACATTCTTGATTTAGATAAGTTTTTCATAAAAGAATTTTTATTTGGAAAAATACAAAAAAGTTTTCTTTTTGAATAATACCGGTTTGGTTTTTGGAATTTAAGTATATATGTTTTAACCAAAACCAAATTTAGAGCTTAATGTCAAAAACATAGATATTTCACCATGTATGTGTAGTGGATCATTTCCATACACTCTATGCTTTAAAAGTGTTTAAAATATCTTGTTTTTGTATTTGGAGATGTTTTGGAAAAACCAATTTTGGAAAAATACAGTTTTCGTTTTTTGCCAAAAATTTTAAGTAATAAAAATAGTTCAAATTGTTTGTAACATGTCTTGATTTTGTTCAAACATGTTTGATTATCAAAATATAATGTTAAAACTATTTTTGTAGGTTTTTCATGATTTTATGGGATTTTATTTGAGCCAAAATGACCAACATTTTAATCCCTAAAAGAGTCTGTTCTGGCTTCTGCCGGTCGACCGGACCGGTCGACCGACGCGCACAGAACGTGCGCGCCAGGACTGCTGGAGGGCCGGTCGACCGACCCGGTCGACCGCAGAGAGCTTCTGCTCTCTGGAAAGCCCAGGTCGACCGGGCCAGTCGACCGGCAGAGAGATCTGCTCTCTGTTCCAGTGCCACGGTCGACCGGCCGGTCGACCGCTGGCTCAACGGTCAGAATTCTGACCGTTGGCCGGTCGACCGGGCGGTCGATCGACAGGCCAATCTGGCTCCCAACGGCTAGTTTTTCTAGCCCTATAAAGTGGGGTTTTGGGGGCTGTTTTCTCTAAGATTTTAAGTGAATTTTTACACCAGTTTTTCTTACTCTTTCAAGAGGTTTTCTCCACTTATATTAGAGCCAAATATTTCCAATCAAAAGGGGAGTTTATCAAGAGTGTTTTAGAAGTGATTTTCTTGAGTTTTTCTCTACCATTTCAATCCTTGTTTTCTCACACAACACTTGAGCCATCCATTGCTATATCTACCTATAGGGATTTGTTGTGAGAGGATTTTAGGTGATCAAAGTATTGTGATCACCAAAGTTCTACTTTGTACTTTGAGGAGGCGGACTTGCGGGTTCGCGGTGTTTCGGGTTCTAGTGAGAACTCGGTGTTTGAGGTGCGCCTTGGCGAGCTTGTGGGCTTGCGGTGTGTACGGGACTAGAGAGTCCAAGAGTTCTAGTGGGAACTCCTTGTAGGTGTTGCGGCACCGAGTGATCCGGTGGGATCGGTTTATAGTGGAAATCCTTCAAGTGTTGAAGGCGGGGACGTAGAGCAAGTGTGCTCGAACCTCGAAACAAATCTCCCGTGTTTGCGATTGCTCACTCTCTATCTCTTACTCTTGTTTATATCTTGCATGCTTTTATTGCTTTCATCTTATATGCTTGATATATATTGTGAGCTTAATTGTTATATGCTTGGGGATTGTTTGCTAACACTTGTATTCAACAAAGAGAGCCAACACGGCACCTCAACTCTTATTTAGAGGAATCTTGAGGAGTTAGTCCAGAGCCCTTCACGGAGAATCCGGCTACACTCTTGTGTTATACGTGGTGTTTTGATTGGTCACTAATGTTGCATATTTAATGTCACATTTCCATACTTATTTTAGAATAAAAGCCTGCATTGTCCTAATCATTTGTTTAATTTATTTGCAGGCCCAATCCTTAAGGAGATGAAGAGAAATGAGCCCAAAAGCCCACCAGAATTCTGAATTAAATCAGAATAAATTCGCACACACAAAATCAGGGCAAAATCAAGAGGTTGAAACCGGTTGAGAAGAATCCTCTCAGAATCGATCGGTTAAAGCCAAGAATCCAAGGCCATTTCGTCAGAATCCGGGACTCAAACGAAGAAACTAACAAAGGATAAAGTCAGAAGATAATCCCAGGATGACCCACCAACAGGGTGTGGCCATCTGGCCACACCCTGGCCGCGGAAACGCGGCCCAAGCCGCGTTTCCGCGGCTTTGCTGGGGAGTTAGGGGGAGCGTTTGCTCCCCGAGCTCCCCGGGATACTGGTTGTTGGGTTTATGCCTATAAAAGGCCTGTACTTACGCTGAAAATGGGACGCCAAGGCAGATTAGGATTTAGCCTAGTTTTAATTCTTTATAGTTTAGGTTTTTCTTTTCTTTTATGTAATTTGTATGTAACTTAGGGTAGAAGAAGATTCATGTAAGTAAGAGAGAGGGGCTGATGTTGAGAGTGACACCGACGATGTACCCTACTCCTTTCTTTCATTGTCTCAGCAAGTAATAAAGGTAAATACTTTGTTGTTTTCTATTTTGCTTTACTTTACATTTGTTTTGCTTTCCTCTTCCTCTTCTACTTTACCTTGGTTGTATTTGTTGAGTGTACAAGTGAATTCCAAAGCAAGTATAACTAAGCTACGTGAGAGCCAGCGATAGTTCATGAAGACGTTCTTCTCTTCCAAGATCCGCATCACTTCGTTCTTCTTATGCTTGACGATATAATGTGCACGGGGACCGAGCTCGAGTTTATGATCTATGCGTTGAACGCCTCCGAAGCAAAAAGGTAGAACTTGCAAATAGGTTTCCAAGTAAGTCATCAATCAACTTAGGTAAGTATCTCTTCACTTTTCTTTCTTTCTTTTCTTTCTTAGTTTAGATCACCAACCACTTCTTCTAAATCGTTTTTATTCTTCTTTCCACTTCATTGTACATAGTCGCTTTCTTTTGTTTTCTGAATTTTTCACCTTCTTCATCTTCCATTTTCTTCTAACTTTAATATAACTTTCTTTTTCAGTTTCATAACTAAAAACAGAGAAGAACCTTCGTTTATTTTCTTAAAAGATTTAAATAAAGAACCGTAAAGCTTCCATCGCAAACCCTCCTTGTGGATCACAACCCACATAGCCACTTGCTATAGCGGAAGAATTGAGCACTTGCACATATTCTTTTTAAGTTCTATAATCTCGTATTTTGTGTGCAGGTTTTGCCTCAATCAAATTTTGGCGCCGTTGCCGGGGAGGGTAAAACGTTTTTATTGAAATCTAAATTTTTATTGCAAATTTTTTTAGAACTAAACGAATTTTCTTCTCTGTTGCAGGTTACAGGGCAAAAAAAGTAGGAAATTAATATTGCAGTGACATACAAGTGGTATTGGGCCTCTACTCTAGAAAGCAGAGACCCATTGCCCTCTGAATTGTCGCGTTTCCACGGCAAAAGCCGCGGATCCGCGGCAAGGAAGAGCTGACTACTAACAGCTGTTTGCAGGGCTGCTTAGTCTGCAAATTCTAGTTTGCTGCAATTATTTATTTCTTATATGCCATCACAAAAACCTGCTAATAATCAACAGTAAAACATTTGCTGCAAAAGTTAAAAATTGATTAGACGTTTGCATTTTAGGCACGCGTTTTTTTCAATTCATTTATTTTTACTGTTGAAGAGTACTGGAGCAAGGTATGTTTGCATTGTATCTAGAATAGGACTATCTCTTGGTTGATTTATATCGCTTAGAGTGTATCTTATTTATCTTGTACACTTGCACAAAAACTGATCTTAAGAGCACCACCCAATAATAAGATAAGGTGGGGATTTAATCACCCTTCCTTGCCCAAAAATCAGAATCCAAGCACTCACTAACCCAAGCCTAACTTAAAATGAGTAGACGTTGGCCCTAGAGACATCTCGGACTCAATTAGGAGATTATCCTAAGGGGGAAAGGTGTTGGAACTTGACTCTTGCCAAATCAGTGTCTAGGAAAGGGATTAAGGGCCGAAAGCCCGAAGGTTGGTGGTTATTTAATTAAGGAACGTCTTTTGACGGAAAACCTCCCACCAACCTTGCCCTGACCTGGCTGATTAGCTTGTGGTCAAAGTCTACATTAAACCTCCTGTGGACAGTCTAACCAGTTAGGAGTCGTCTAGGTCTAGGTCTACCCTAACTTAGGTTAGAATTTTTTCTTTCTTGTTTGTTTATTTGTTTGTTTTTCTTTCTTTTTGTTTGTATTCCATTGTGTGATATGGCTTATAATAATAATTTTTTCAACTATAATAATAATCCATATTACACATCAAACTCTTTTTCGGATATTACCAACCCGGCATATCATGACTTTAACCAACCTAGTGTGCTGGATTGGTCTTATCGAGAATCCATATAACCCATGTCCCCCATCGTATGACTATAATTTCCATAACGATTTTCAACTCTTCACAGAGTCAGTGGGGATTCACCTACCCCGAGTCCAATTTTCAACCACAGTGTCCTCCTTCTCCACCTAGTCCACACTATTTTCAAGAGTCATACTCAGTTCCACCAGTCCAAAATAGAAAACCATCAATTTTGGAACGGATTATGCGTGAGTCCAAACAACAATCACAAAATCTGATGGACTCACAATTTCAATACCACTTCCAAAACAACTCTTCATCTTTTCAACAAGACAATGAACCCATCAACTATGAAAAGATGCTAGAAGCCATGACTCATGCTCAAAATGCTAGAAATCGTGACGTAGATATGATGATCGAATCTCTACGTTCCCACCGTCCTGATGTCACTTACCATTCTGTTAGAGCTGAAGAGTCATGTTGTTTTAGAAATCAAAATTCTATTTCAGAACAACCATTTGAACTTGCCCAAACTCCAAATTTTGAAAAAGATATTGACAGTTTAGCAAGTTTTCCTTTTCCTGAAATAGAACTTGAAAATGAATATGATCCTGAACCCCAACTTAGTGATTCACTTCTTCTTCCTGATTCGATTATGACTCCGGTATCTTCACCTGATTTCAATCTTTTCCCGGAGTCAACATTGGATCCTGTACCAATTCATAATGAAATTGAATCACCCATCTTTGAGGATCATATTGAACTTAACCAATTATACACTTTTGAAGATCCTATTGACAAATTGGCAAGTTCTCATTTTTATGATATTGAACTCAATGAGATATGTGACCTAGATTCCCAAATCTGTGATCCAGTTCAATTTTCTGAATCAATGTTGACTCCTGTTGTGTTACCAAACTTGAGTAATATTTTAGAGTCAGTTTTGATTCCTCCACCTATCATTCCTGAACTGGAATCACCCACATTAAGTCACATTCCATTGTTAGAAAATACATGTGGACTAGAGTTTCAACTTCTTGACTTGGACCCGCTTCTTGAACCAATTTCGACTCCTGAACCTCCCGAGTCGGTATTAGTTCCTGTCCTTCTTGAGTCCAAGTCAACCGTTCTATCATTTCATACTCCATTCTGGGACGAGGTGGATGACAAATTTGACTCCGAAATTAGTTATGGAATATGGACATTAGATGGGGTTAAATATTTAATAAAGATCCTTTATGGATTCATCTTTTTAATGGGTTATATTAAAGATATTTCTGGTGGGTTCTTCTGAGACCCAAGAAAAGTTGATTGGGCCGCGTTTCGTGGACCAATCAGACCACCACGGAACCACCACCTTAAGGTAACCTCTTCCTTCCCTTTCTTCTTTTTCATGCATCTATGCATTAATTCATACATTGAGGACAATGCATGAGATAGGTGTGGGGGAGGGTCTAACATAACTTTTCTTTTCTTTAAAATAAAAATAAAAAAATTAACATTTTTCTTTACTTTTAAAAAACTTTTTGAAAAATAGAAACAATATTTTGACTTATTTTTGTAAGAAATTAAGTTAATTTTAAGGAATAAAAATCCAAATTATGATTTCTTATACTTGGTCAAAATAAGATTATTTGTTTGATTTTTAGGGTTAGGAAGAAAATTTGTCAAAGTAATTTGGTCTTGATCTTTATCTTGATGAAATATGCACACTTCATACACTTACACACTTAGGGTTCAAAAACAAAGATTCTTATGCCTTATAAAATATATATATATATAAACAAATCTAATTATTGATTAGCTAGGTGCTTTGGCCTAAGAAAGCCTTAGTATTTATGCAAAAGATAATTAGATGAGTTTGAAAGAAAAAAAAAAAGAGTCTAATTATTGATTAGCTAGGTGCTTTGGCCTAAGCAAGCCTTAGTATTTATGCGAAAGATGATTAGATAAGTTTGAAAAGAAAAATTCTCTGATTAAGCTGGGTATATGTGCCTAAAAAAGCATAAGTATTCACGCCTAAAAGAGGTTCATATAATAAAATCCTTAGTTTTGTGGCCTTGTTTGCTCGAGTCCTTAAGTCCTAGGGGTGTCTTCTCACCTGGTGCCCTAAGACCGTCTGGTTTGGGAGTCATCGATTAAAGGCTCGTTACATGGGCATATTAGAAAGCCTAATAGAACTAAGGAATAATACCACAAAAATATATATAAAAATAAATAAGTCATAAGAGTTAGAGTTAATGAACCCTTAGTCAAAATTTTCACGATCACAAGGTGCATATGACTTAGGGTAAAGTAATAGACTAGATGAGAAACACAATTTGACTCCTTACTTTGATTGATAACAAATTTTTGAATAGAGACTAAGTTTAGGAATGAAAAATTCAGTTTTCCTATAACTTATAGATTGCTTAGATCTTACAATCATATTTCAAATATTTTTCTCTTTCAAAATGCTTTTCGAAAATACTAACTCTTTATTTTCTTTCTTTATGGATTTTGTGGGTGCAATCCGCTGAAAACCCTCATGAGACAAAACTCGTCCTCTAGGGGGAACCTAGAGGTTTAACGGCTTGTTGCACATGCTCAGTGCAATCGCGCGACCTGCGAAAGTGGTCTAATAATCCTTAGTATAGTTTAGTTGTTTTGCTCGAGGACGAGCAAAAGATAGGTATGGGGGTGTGATTGGTCACTAATGTTGCATATTTAATGTCACATTTCCATACTTATTTTAGAATAAAAGCCTGCATTATCCTAATTATTTGTTTAATTTATTTGCAGGCCCAATCCTTAAGGAGATGAAGAGAAATGAGCCCAAAAGCCCACCAGAATTCTGAATTAAATCAGAATAAATTCGCACACACAAAATCAGGGCAAAATCAAGAGGTTGAAACCGGTTGAGAAGAATCCTCTCAGAATCGATCGGTTAAAGCCAAGAATCCAAGGCCATTTCGTCAGAATCGGGACTCAAACGAAGAAACTAACAAAGGATAAAGTCAGAAGATAATCCCAGGATGACCCACCAACAGGGTGTGGCCATCTGGCCACATCCTGGCCGTGGAAACGTGGCCCAAGCCACGTTTCCACGGCTTTGTTGGGGAGTTAGGGGGAGCGTTTGCTCCCCCGAGCTCCCCGGGATACTGGTTGTTGGGTTTATGCCTATAAAAGGCCTGTACTTACGCTGAAAATGGGACGCCAAGGCAGATTAGGATTTAGCCTAGTTTTAATTCTTTATAGTTTAGGTTTTTCTTTTCTTTTTATGTAATTTGTATGTAATTTAGGGTTGAAGAAGATTCATGTAAGTAAGAGAGAGGGGCTGATGTTGAGAATGACAACGACGATGTACCCTACTCCTTTCTTTCATTGTCTCAGCAAGTAATAAAGGTAAATGCTTTGTTTGTTTTCTATTCTGCTTTACTTTACATTTGTTTTGCTTTCCTCTTCCTCTTCTACTTTACCTTGGTTGTATTTGTTGAGTGTACAAGTGAATTCCAAAGCAAGTATAACTAAGCTATGTGAGAGCCAGCGATAGTTCATGAAGACGTTCTCCTCTTCCAAGATCCGCATCACTTCGTTCTTTTATGCTTGACGATATAATGTGCACGGGGACCGAGCTCGAGTTTATGATCTATGCGTTGAACGCCTCCGAAGCAAAAAGGTAGAACTTGCAAATAGGTTTCCAAGTAAGTCATCAATCAACCTAGGTAAGTATCTCTTCACTTTTCTTTCTTTCTTAGTTTAGATCACCAACCACTTCTTCCAAATCGTTTTCATTCTTCTTTCCACTTCATTGTACATAGTCGCTTTCTTTTGTTTTCTGAATTTTCACCTTCTTCATCTTCCATTTCTTCTAACTTTAATATAACTTTCTTTTTCATTTTCATAACTAAAAACAGAGAAGAACCTTGTTTTATTTTCTTAAAAGATTTAAATAAAGAACCGTAAAGCTTCCATCGCAAACCCTCCTTGTGGATCACGACCCGCATAGCCACTTGCTATAGCGGAAAGAATTGAGCACTTGCACATATTCTTTCTTAAGTTCTATAATCTCGTATTTTGTGTGCAGGTTTTGCCTCAATCATGTTTAGTTTAATAAGTTTTTATTAGCATAATTAGTTTTTAATTCCGCATTATTTGACCATAAGATTAGCCATCACCTATTCACCCCCCCTCTAGGTGATTTACAATTGGTATCAGAGCCAAGTGCTCTTGATTTGGGTCTTACAACCTAGAGTTAAAGATCTTCATTTTTAGGCTAATCACAATATTTGTACACACACCATGGATTTCATGTCACCTCCCACCTTTGACATTCTTAACATCCAAACTTGGAAAGTTAAGATGTCCTTGTACCTCAAAGGCCTAGGTATATATGTTTATTTTGCCACCACTGGAGATTCATATTGTTTAAATGGCAAAAATATTGAGGCTAATGCAAAAGCCCTACATGCTTTAAGATCTACCCTAAATGATGACTATTTATCTAGGGTTGCTAATCTTGATTCAGCTTTTGTAGTTTGGAACTCTTGATCTCCCTTGGCGTACAAGAACAATACTATGCGGGGAGCGACTCGGATGTTGGAAGTGACGCTTCCAACGTGTGCTACATGGTCCAAGGGGATAACCCCCTTGAGGTAACTACCGAATCCGAGGTAGAAGGGGATGTTGAAATGCCATATAATGAACTAGCATCATTTTGTCAACAACTCTTAGAAAAATATAAATTGCTTAAGAAAGATAATAAGAAAATGAAAAAGAATTTTGATTGCATGTTAAAAGAAAATGAGTCTTTTAAAAATAAATTTGCATGCTTTGAAAAATAAAATGAAAATTTGAAAAATGAAAATGTTTCCTTGATGTCTAAATTGAATGATTTATGTGAAGGAAATACTTCATTGAAAAATGAAATTATTTTGGTGGAAAAATAAAAGAAGTTGCTTTAAATGAAAACACTTCTTTAAAAAGAAAATGATTGAAAAAGAAAAAGAAAATGTTTCTAAAAAGAATAAGAAAAATGATTCTCATTCTCACCATGCTTTACATGCCACTATCAATCAACATGTGATTAAAAATTTGAAAAATAAAATTGATAATTTAAGCTCAACTTTGAGCAATTGTGCATTTAATCATAAGAGATTGGAGTCCATGTTTTCAAAGAAACAAACTCCACATATTCATGCACATCATCCACATCATGCATATGCAATTTTGCACGTCATGACCACACCCACACACATATGCATCCTAGAGTGTACAAATGTACACATTGTGGCCGCAAAGGCCATTTAGCAAAGTTTTGTTTTGATAAGTTACATCATATAAATTTTGCTAACAAAAATGTTTGGGTTCCTTATAAGACTAACCCTCAAGGACCCCAAAGAAAATGGGTACCAAAATCCCCACCTTGTATTTTTGATGTAGGTGTGGGCTCTCACAAAACGTGAGAGGGATGGTGCCTTGGTAGTGGATGTATGGACTTGATGGACACATAATTGATGCACCGCTATTAAGGAGGTTTGGTGGGATGACCACCATGTTTTGGAGAATTAGAGCTTAGTTCTTTATTTTTGGTAACTATCTCTAAACTCCTACTTTATTTTACATGCTTTTCATTGATGATTTCTTTAGCATGTTCATGTTTTGTGCTTCATGTGGTAAATACTAGTTTAAATGTAGTTTTTATCAAAACTTGGATGTATACTTGTACAAGTAGTGAGCAACAAATTGATTCATATATGTTTGCACTTCATTGTTCATTTGTACTCACTATATGCACATGTATAGCCTAGTTTTGATGATTATCTCATTTACACTTGTTTTGCCTATTTTCATGTTTTACTTCATGTATATGTATCTTGTATTCAAATCTAATAAATATACATGTATACCCCATGAGTCATTTGCCTTCATGCAATTTACATTATGGACTCTTTTCATGTTTGGGATATGTATGCATATTGTTAGGATTGGATAAATCATACATATACCTAGAAGTTTATTTTGTTTATAAAATAAATATCATGTTTTGAAAAAAATGATATTCATGTTTGTTTTTGAGCTTCATTGATTATCTTCATGGAAAATGCTAATTACATGATTTTTGTGCACTCACACTTTATTTTGTTTATTCATGACTTTGTTTCATGATTATTTTTGAGCCTTATAGATTTCGAGTGTCACTTCTTGTGTATTTAGTATGTTTCATGATAGATATATATTTTGGTTTCATGTTTTGAAAGATCTTTAACTAGTTTTTCAAAAATTAATTTAACTAGTTATTTATTCTTCAATTTGGTAGGTTATGAGGTATATACTTGATCTCAATTGATATTTTTTTGTATATACTCATATTTTGTTTCCTATATATGAATGCTTCATTTCAAATAATATCAATTTCTATTGGTATTTTCATTTTCATACATATATATATGAGTTATTTGTGCTTGAGTTAAAATAGATTTACATATTTAAAGCACACAATTTGTTTATGCTAAGCTTAATTCAAATCTTTATTTTCAATTGATTTCTCAATCGATATTTTAATAAGCATATGCATTATTTTTAAAATTGATATTTTTATTGATATCAAATATTTGCAATAATCTTCAATTGGTATCTATTGATTGCAATTGGTATCAAAATAATTTTCAATTGGTATCAATATGATTCTATTTTGATTAAAATTCAAAATTTGTAATGATTAATTACAAAATTGGTATCTTAAAATTTGATTATAAGTGGTACCTTAAAATTTTTTGTTTATATGATATCTTAAAATTTGATTTATTAAGATATCTCAAAATTTGTTTTATTAAGAAAAATTCAAAATTTGTTTTAATAAGAAAAATTAAAAATGTTTTGATGTGTATTGCCTATATGCAAGGGGAGCTTAACATCTCTTCTACATATAGATTCATGTTGAGTGTATCTTATATTGAGGAGCTTGACAACTCTTCTTTATGCGGTACACGTGTGTAGGGGGAGCTTCACATCTCCTCTTATGCATTGCATATTATGTGTTATGTGAATTAGGCTTGTCATCCCTCTTACATGTAATGCATATATGTAGGGAAGTTAACTTAGCATCTTCCTCTTCATGAATGTATATCGCATATATTCTTATTATTGATTTCTTTAAAGTCACCCCTTTATTGATTTTTGTTTTTGACAAAAAGGGGAGAACATTGTTTTGTTTTTACTTTAACCCCTTTGTTGATGATTGACAAAAAGGGGAAGAAGTATTTGGTATATATGCATGTTTTCCTTACTTTATTCATAAAGGGGAAAAGTATTTATGTTTATGCATATATGTTTTGTTTTGCAAATAGGAGAAAAAGAAAGAATTTGATGAGTTTTATGTTTAATTAGCATGTTTATCTCCTTATATTTGCATACATGTTTATGTGCTTCATTGCATATTTATTTATTTATTGTTATGCATGAGTTAAGGGGGAGCTTCCTTGAAGCTTTACTTTAATCCATGCATATATAACTTCATGAGTTTTGTCATCATCAAAAAGGGGGAGATTGTTGGCCCAAAGGCCCATCACTCTAGTTTTGATGATGATCAACTCATGTAGTTATAGTACTAATGATCTTGTGTTTATTTAGTTTCAGATTTGTGATCAAGATCTTAGTAGGTGTGTAGCTTCGACAAAGGATTTAAAGTCAAGTTTTGGAGCTAGCACGATTTGATTCAAGAGCTTGTGCATCAAGACCATATCAAGTACTCAAGAGGAGTCTAGCTCTATGGATCGTGTTTGGACCAAGTCAAGAAGATGTGAAGACTTCAAGTGAAGACCTTCAAGATCAAGACTTGTGTCTAGGTTTGTTTTTATAAGATTTTGTTTTTAGATAAAATGTAAAGGATAGAATAGTTGGTGGATTGCTCAAGTATATCTTACACACACACACTCTTGATTTAGATAAGTTTTTCATAAAAGAATTTTTATTTTGAAAAAATACAAAAGAGTTTTCTTTTTGAATAATACCGGTTTGGTTTTTGGAATTCAAGTATATATGTTTTAACCAAAAGCAAATTTAGAGCTTAATGTCAAAAACATAGATATTTCACCATGTATGTGTAGTGGATCATTTCATACACTCTATGCTTTAAAAGTGTTTAAAATATCTTGTTTTTGTATTTAGAGAAGTTTTGGAAAAATCAATTTTGGAAAAATACAGTTTTCGTTTTCAGCCAAAATTTCCAAGTAACAAAAATAGTTCAAATTGTTTGTAACATGTCTTGATTTTGTTCAAACATGTTTGATTATCAAAGTATAATGTTAAAACTATTTTTGTAGATTTTTTCATGATTTTATGGCCTCTATAGGACTATTTATAGGAATAAAGGGCTTCTAGAAGATGAGACGAGGCCTCGCGTCGAAAACCGACGCGTGGCTCGCCTATATGGCCGCGAAAACGCGGCCATAGCCGCGTTTTCACAGCCAAACCAGGGACTTAGGTCCTTGGTTTTGGCGAGCATATTCCCGTCGCTTCGGGGACCTTCCAGATATGGTTAGATTCGGGTATATACGTCCGGATATTCGTCTGACGTGAACAAGAGTCTAGGTTCAATGCATCTTCTAGAAGCTCCCTTGCTTGGCCTCCAAGAAATCTGGATTTAATTACCCAAAAATGGGTTTAATTAAGCTTTTATTACCCTTTTGCCCTCCATGTCTTGATTATTTGTAAGAGAGACCAAAACACGATTTAGACCGACATTTTATTCATAAATCAGTAAGAAAATGTGATAATAATGCAGAACTATAGACTAATCAGTTACTACACCGGTTAAAGATCTTCTTTGTTTTAAAAGAAAAGAAAAAACATTAAATTAAATTAGAAGGAAAATAGACGGTAGGAGAAGAAGACGATGTTGGTGTTTTTGATTATAAGGGGAACTAAGTTAAAAAGAAAGAAAATAAATAAGAGAAGAAAGAACATACCTTGGAGTAATTAAAGAAAAACAAGCGACCAATTAAGTTGAGTAACAATGAACAGAAGTGTGATAGTTTCATTAGCTGTCACTATCAATATAACTTTCTTTAAAGAAGATTATATCTATTGTCACTTTAAACATAATTTTTTCTTTCTTTACTGTCATGAAACTTTTTCTAATCAAAGCTATAAAGAAGGCATGATTAAAAAGAAGGCATAAAGGAAGCATATAAAAGTAAACAAAGTAATTAAAGTAAGTAAAAATAAAAAAAGGTAAATTAAAAAAATAGAAGAACCTTTATTGAGCTGTCACCATCAATTACAAGCGCTCTGTCTTCGCTTTACAATTGTTTCTCTCATATTGAAAACTACAGTGAACATTTTAAAAAGAAGAATTCTAACCCTAAAGTTCTTTGCAGAGTTCTGCCCTCTCTGCCTTCGGGGTATGCAAATATTTATAAGAGAAATAAGATGGGGATAGAAGTACGAAGATAGGGGAAGCTGGTACTCCCCCAGATTTAAATAACAGACCACGAAAATGCGACTTTTGTTTTTGCAGCAGTATCCTGGCCGTAGGGCTAGGATCTGGGAGCGTATTATCCATTGATCATCCTCTATCCTTTTATCTTCTTAGATTTTGAATATCAGCTTTAGATTTGACGATCTATCTCTTTATCCTCAGCGAATCGATAGGGTCTTTAAACAATCTGTTTTCCCCTGAACTTTGTTGATATTATCTTATTTGATAAATCCAATTTTAGATAAGATGGCTTCTAAAACCATTTGGATTTGAATCAATCCTCTTTCTTTAGAATTTTTAGATTTAATTTGATAAATATGTCAATCTCTCTCTTTTCTTTTTAATTACTCTGCACACCATTGATATGAAAATACATCAAATAATAAAGTTTTATTATAAAATAAATGTAGAAACGTGACACATGTGATATTAAATATGCAATGTAAATGTACGATCACACCCCCACACTTATCTTTTGCTCATCCTCGAGCAATAAAAAAAATGAAACCAATCTAACTTAACTCACTTTCATAGGAATCATGGTTGCACTTAGCACGTGCAACAAGCTGTTAAGCCTCTAGGTTACCCCTAGAGGACGAGTTTACCTCTAGGTTACCCCTACAGGACGAGTTTTGTCTCGTGAGGGTTTTCAGTAAATTACACCCACAAAATCCATAATGAAAGAGAAACAAAGTGTTAGTAATTTCAAAAACGCATTTTGAAAAGAAAAGAAATATTTGATGTATTTTTGCAAGACTTAAGCAATCTATAAGTTATAGAAATACCAAACTTATTCATTCTCAAACTTAGTCTCTATTCAAAAACTTGTTATCAATCAAGGTTAGGAGTCAAACTGTATTTCTCATCTATTCTATTATTTTACCTTAAGTCATATGCACCTTTGTGACAGTAAAATTTTAATTTGAGATTCTTTAATTCTAACTCTTATGCCTTATTCTTCATATTTTTAGTGATATTATCCCTTAGTTCTATTAGACTTTCTAATCTATCCATGTAACAAACCTTTAGTCAATGACTTCTAAACCGAACGATCTTAGGGTACCGGGTGAGAAAACACCCCAAGGACTTAAGGACTCGAGCAAATAAGGCCATAAAATTAAGAATTTTATTTATTATGGATCACTTTTAGACGAATACTTATGCTTTATGAGGTACAAATACCCAGCTTTATTAGAGGAGAGATATATATTTTTTTTTTTTTTATTTTTTTTTATAGAGCACAAAAATCTTTTTTTTTGAATCCTAAGTGTGTAAGTGTATAAAGTGTGCATATTTCATCAAGGTAAAAATCAAGGCTAAACTAATTTTTCCATTTTTTTCTTCCTAACCGTAGAAATCAAATAAATAATCTTATTTTAACCAAGTATAAGAAATCATAATTATGCTTCTCCTATTTCTTAAATTAACTTAATTTCTTACAAAAAATAGGTCAAAATATTGTTTCTCTTTTCAAAAATTTTTTAAAAGTAAAGAAAATGTTAAATTTTTTTCTTTTTTAAATAAAAAGAAAACCTATGTTATATTAGAACCCTCCACCACACTTGTCTCATGCATTATCCTCAATGTATGAATAAATGTATAAATGCATGAAAAAGAAGAAAGGGAAGGAAAATGTTACCTCAAGGTGGTATTTCGGTGGTGGTCGGACTGGGCGAAGCGTTGGTACCCAATTAAGATAATGTGGTAGTTCACAGAACCTGCCTTTATTGACCTCTTTTCTATTTACATATTTATAATCCCCAATATGAATAAGATCCTGCAATATCCTATCATGAAAATTATTCTCTTTACATAACCAAGCTTGAAAAATCATCACTGAGTCATTATGGTCCATACCTATGTCCAACTAAAGAATGTGACTAGGTGGGATGGTTGACTTGGGTTCAAGAATGATAGGTTCGAAAACTATTACTAACTCGAGAAAATCAGTTTTGGGTTCAAGAGTCAGTTTTGCTTCAAGAGTTGAGTCCAAATCAAAGAACTTACTTTCACATTATTTTCCCATCATTGAAATGTGACCATCCAAAAGAGATGACTCAATTTAAAATCTATGAATACATGACTCAATGTTGGCTTAGAAAAATGGGTCCAACTTAGGCAAGGATACCAGAGTTAACATAGATTCAAAAATTGAAATTGAATCACAAAGTTGTGGGTCAGAGTCACATTCATATTCAAGTTCAATTTCATTAAAATGAAAGCTTGCCAATTTGTCAATGGGTTGATATTGATCATGTTCAGAAGTTTTGTAATGAAATTAAATCTTGGTCAAAATCTTCAAGATACCATGATTCTTGATTTTCATTAATGTGGTTAGAAGTGTCAGGAATAGTGATTGAGAAGGGAAAATGTATTGGAAATAAAGTCAGGAGTTGAGTTAGAAAGTTCTTAGTCTCTTCTCAATGTAACCGCGTAGCAAGGGCTAGACAGGTCGATCCACAGGGAAGGATGCGATGGAAGATTTTTTGGATTGACTTTTCTAACAATTAGGTTGAAAAAAGAGATATTGATTGTAAGAAAGAAATTTAATTAAGCAAAAAGAATTATAGTCCACTAATCATCTACCACAACCAAAGTATTAGTCTAAAAGAGTGAACATCATATTGAATCCATGAAGAATTATCTTCCCTAGGGTTTCTATTGGGAATCAAGAAAGATGAGTAAAAATATTGTAAACCCTAATTAGCATGTACTAATTAAAATTAAACTGTAGTTCATCCTAATTTCTAAGCATAGCATAAGAAAAGTCTTTTTTAAACTTAACACGATGCTATCAAAGTATTTAGATATGAACTATGAATAACCATTAAGAAGTGTAATCTTAAATTAGTTAAACTTAATTATTTATTCATCTTCAAAAACACTAATTTAATCTTAGGGTTTCTAACATGTATAGATTTCAATCAATTCATCTTTTAAAATAAACTTAGGTTGATCGAGAGATAAGCAAACTATAAGTTTAATTAGTTACTCATATTTTTATTTTCAATTTTTATTATGAATGAGAACAGTTGCATCTAAATTAAAAGAAGAAAAGCAAATAAGCTAAAGCTAAAAACTAAATTGAATTGAAAACCAAGACTAAAAGGAATGAAGAGCCTTATTTTATTGAATGACACTGACCAATTACAAAGCTCCTCTGCTTCTTCATCAATCTTCTTCTCCAAATAAAAAAAATGAAATAATACAAGAAAATTCGAAAAGAAAAGAGGATCTAAAGAAAACCTAAGCTTGAGCTCTAAGATCTGCCCTTCTCTGTTACTCTACAGGGGTTTTTATAGGAGATTTGAGACATAGAATCCCAGTACAACTCTACCACCGAAACGCGGCGCCAGCTCTCGCCAGAATGCCACAGAAACGTGGCTTTTACTGTGTTTCTGTGGTAAAAGCGTGGCCAATGTCCACGTGTTTTTTCGCGTGGCCTCCTCTATTCCGCCCATCTGAAAATCTGTTCTCAGATCTTGATTTTGGGCTCTGAATTTTGAAATACGATGGTCTCTTTACATGACTTGGAGACCAAGCTATCTCTAAATCCGAATCAAATTCAGATTTTCTCCCCTTTATCTTTATCTTGTAGTGCAAGCAATTATGTTCAAATAGAAGTCCACCTCTGTCTATAATTAGGATTAGGATCCATCTTGTTCTATCCTTTCCTCTTTTAGATAAATCCAAATTTAAATAGGATAGAAATGATGCTTCCTTTATCTTTTCTAATTACTCTTTATTGTCATATTTCTTGTGGGCTTTTGGCTTCTTTTGGGCTTTCTCTTGGGCTATCTTAGATCTTGGAGGCCTGCATATTACTAAACAATAAATGAATTAAATAGTAATGTTTTTATAAAAATTAAGTATGAAAATGTGAATGAAAATATGCATTTTTGATGACCAATCAAATAGTCAAAAATTAGGTAGGGGGAGTTTTCTCATTCCTACACATGTTTTCTAATCGACTAAATCTTACTTTTATCATATCGAAAGAATCGCTTTGGAATTAATTTTCATCAATATGGCTAGAAGTGTCAGGAAAGTCAAAGATTGGGTAGGAAGAGTTTCCTCATTTCTATGTATGTTTTCTAATTGACTAAGTTTTATTTTTATCATATCAAAAGGATCACTTTGAAATTGAATCATGAATTCCATACTCTTTTCGAAGTCGGTATGTTCTTCTTGTTGTGGTGGGACTTAGAAAATGGAGTAAGGATCTTAGACTTGTGAATTTTTTGCGAGTATTGAGTCTGTCGAGATTTGAAATTGTCGTGTGGACTCAAGAAAGGCTTTGAAACTCTTTTCTAAAGAAGACTTCTCTTCTGTAGGTTGATCTTGATATTGATTATACGAAGCTAAATATTGGTCAGGTTGTTGATCGTATGACTCGGGGAGTTGTATCCCCACTGACTCGGTGAAGAGTGGTGATGATCATCCTAATCTTACTTATAATACTGGGGTTAGGGCATATACTGATTCGGATAAGACTAATCCAGCATACTTGGTTGGTTAAAGTTATAAAATACTGGGTTGGTAATATCCTAATCAAAAAAGGTTGGTGTAAAGTATGGATCACTATATGCATTAGAATAATTGTAATTGTAGTTCATATAATAAAAACATGAAAAAAAACAAACAAACAAATAAATACAAAAAAAATGTAGCCTAAATTAGGGTAGACCTTAGACTTAGACAACTCCTAACTTGTTTGACTGTCCATGGGGGATATATTGTAGAATCTGGCCACAAGTTAATTGGTCAGGTAGGGGTAAGATCAGCGGGAGATATCCGTGCCTAAGCAATGAGCCTAATTATGCCAAACCACTATTCTTCGAGGTTTCGCCGCTTAATTCCTAACCTTTGACACCGATTTGGCAAGAGTCAAATTCTAATCAATTTCCCCCTTAGGTCAATCTCCTATTGGGTCCGAGAAGTTCCTAGAGCCAACGTCTACTCAATTTTAAGTTAGGTTGGGTTAGTGAGTGAGGAGATGGTTTTTGGGCTAAGGAAGGGTAATGACTTCCTCACCTTATCTTATTTGTAGGACACACCCTTAATTTGTTTTAATGCGCGTGTGCAAGTATATAGTAAAAATAACACCTCAGTAATAACATACAAGTGTGTTCCTAAGCTATATGCAATGCAGACGTACCTTAGCTCCAGCACTCTGTAACAGTAATTTAAATGTAACGAATTAAACAAATGGCTAGAATGCAATGTCTAAACATTTTTTAGTATCAAATACAACTTACTGTTGAGGTTAGAGCAATGTGCAGAATATGTTAAACAGGAAAACTATCAACTGAAGTAGCTAAATCCTTAAATTTCAAGCATTCTGCTAGAAACTACAATTAGTAGTTCATCACAGTTATAGGCTCTGATGCTCTGCCTTCTTGGACAGATGCACAGAGTAACAATATGTTCACTGCAACTCTTAATTTCTAAATATTAGCCCCTGCATACAAAAGGCAGAGAAGAAAAAGTTAAACCATTTAAAGTAAATCTAAAATAAGAAAACTTACCATCTCTCTCCAGCAACGACGCCAAAATTTGATCGAGCCAAGCCTGCACACACAAAAAAATAAAATTTTAGAATAATGCTAGATCCTCAATGCTACCATATAGCCTAGGGCTAACAGTTCGTGATCCACAGGGAGGGACAACAATGAAAGCTTTGTGTAAGTCTTCTTCCTAAGTTTTTAGACCGGTTAAAGATCTTCTTTGTTTTAAAAAGAAATAAAAGAAAATATTAAACTAAATTAGAAGGAAAGTAGACGGTAGAAGAAGAAGATGATGTTGGTGTTTTGATTAGAAGGGGACTAAGTTAAAAGAAAGAAAATAAATAAGAGAAAAAAGAACATACCTTGGAGTAATTAAAAAAAGAAGCGACCAATTAAGTTGAGTAATAATGAAGAGAAATGGGATTGTTTCATTAACTGTCACTATCAATATAACTATCCTTAAAAAAGATTATATCTAGCGCCACTCTAAATATAATTCTTCCTCTCATTTTTGTTATGAAACTTTTCCTAATCCAAGTTATAAAGAAGGTATGATTAAAAAGAAGGCATAAAGAAAGTAGATGAAAGTAAATAAAGTAATTCAAGCGAGTAAAATAAAAAGAGGTAAATTAAAAAGAATAGAAGAAGCTTTATTGAGTTGTCACCATCAATTACAAGCACTCCGTCTTTACTTTACAATTTTTTCTCTCCAATTGAAAACTACAATGAACATTTAGAAAGGATGAATTTTAATCCTAAAACCCTCTGCGGAGTTCTGCCCTCTTTGCCTTCAGGGAATGCATATTTTTATAGGAGAAATAGGATGACGATAGACGTACAAAGATAGGGGGAGCTGGCGTTCCCCCAGATTTAAATAACAGGCCACGCCATGTTTTCGCGATAGTATCTGGCCGTAGGGCCATGATCTAGGAGCGTATCTATTAATCATCCTCTATCCTTTTATCTTCTTAGATTTTGAATATCTGCTCTAGATTTGACGATTTATCTCTTTATCCTCAGCGAAATCGAAAGGGTCTTCAAACAATCTATTTTTTCTTGAACTTTGATGATATTATCTGATCTGATATATCTAATTTTCAGATAAGATGGCTTCTAGAATCTTTGGATTTGAATGATCCTCTTTCTTTTGAATTTTTGGATTTAATTGGATAAATCTGTCAATCTCTCTTTTCTTCCTTAATTATCCTGCACGCCACTAGACATAAAAATAAAATAACAAAGTTTAATTATAAAATAAATGCAAAAATGTGACACATGTGATGTTAAATATGCAATATACGTGTACAATCACTTATCGTCTTCACATAACTGTCATTGTCTTACCAGGCCTTTCCACCAACACACTGTCATGGTCTTCTTTCCATCCTTCCATCAATCAAGGCCGCCATCCACCACTACATTGATGTTTTCTAGATCTATTGCCTTGCTATTGATTATCTTCAAACCTGATAGATCCATCAATACATGCAATCAACTCACCGTGTCACGACAAGCCCGTTGTAACTTTGACTGTGATCTCTATCAATTTCTTTACTGATCTGTTCAGAAACTGCACCAAACATTGGAATCTCCTTGATCTGCACCCACCATTGTATCCAGAACACTGAAAAATATAGGGTTCAATACCTTAATCTTCTGAATCTAACAATAATTGCATGATCCACCTTCCGTTCAATCTCATCCATTGACCGTCTTCATCAATCCTCCGCTATTTTTCCTTTGACTTGCTGTCGCAGTTTGTTATGTATACCAATATAAAATCCACCTGAAGTCCTACATGAGATGTCTTGTGCGGTGCCTCCGTGAGCTCTGATTAGTCTCTAATTTTGCATATTTCATACCACATTTTCATATTTATTTTATATAAACTATTGCTAATAATGGTTTTCTTATGTATTCCTAGGTCCATGGTGTGGATGAAGAAGAAGCCCAAAATTAAATTTAATTGGTGATTAAAAGACTACAAAGATAGTCATTGACCTTGGAGGGAGGTTCCGTCAAACCTGGGTGTTTAAAACCAGAATCCAAGGTACAACCGATAGAGGGACGAAGTGACAGCATGCAACAGTCGGTGCTAGATGAGCCGCAGAAACACGGCTTTTGCCGCATTTTCGCGGTAGTACTGGCACGGCTGCGCCAGTACTTCTGGCCAAGGATTGTCCCCCTGGCCCCTTTTATCCTGATGCCTATAAAAGGCCCCTTGGTGTTATTCACAAGGGGATATCCAGAGTTAGGGTTGTGATGTTAGTTTGTTTTTAGGAGTTTTAGTTTGCTTGTGTTTTCTTTTTCTTCTAGCTTAATTTAGCCATTAGAGAGAGAGAGAGAGAGAGAGAGAGAGAGAGAGAGAGAGAGAGTGCAAGTTGTATTCGAAGGTGACAATCTTATACAAGTAATACTTCTCCTTCTTCTTTCATCACTTGGTGTTTTTTACTTACTTTTACTTTCTTGTATTAGTGTAAGGCTGTTTTCTTTACTTCTTCTCTTTTATTTTTCTTACACATGTCTAACTAACTTTTTCATTGCATGGCTAACTAACTACTAACCCACTAATCTCTAACAACTTGATTGATAACCCAAATGAGTCAATAGTATCAACCAAGCCTTGTGCAAATACGAGCTATGGTATCTTAAGACGAGGGTTCTAACTCTAACTTACTTACAAGTATTACCATTCTCATATTTCATACTTAATCTTTTTTGATGATTTATAGATTGTAAACCTTACTTGTTTTTGTAAGTTAGAGATATTTCTATTAATCTTTGCCGGTATCACTAGTGCACTTGTTTCTTCCCTTATTCTCGCCTTCAATTGGATCTTGATAAGGAAATGTTCACGTTTTGCCGTGTAAAGCTAAGTTAAGGGAAGATCTTTCATTCGATCTCCAACGTGAATAGTTCTTATACATAAAGGTTATGTTTGCCTATGATCTATTGTGAGGCTATATCTTCAAGAAATTAGAGATTAGTGGGAGCACTTAGTAGAAAGTTAGCCATACATTTTTACCCTTAAGAAAACTCATTTTTACAACCATTAAACCAATCCAAGAAATTCTTGAAACAACACTTGTTTTCTTTTCAATTCTTTATTTGAGACAAGAAACTTTTTCTTTACTTTGAACAAAAAAGCCGCACTAAAGCTTTCATCGCTCTCCCTCCATGTGGATGCGAACTGTATAACCACTTCGCTATTACGGAAGAATCACAAAAGCAGTAACATCGACCGTCACTCCTTTACTTATTCTTGTGTATGTTTTTTGCCGATCAAATTTTGGCGCCGTTGCAAGGGAGGGAATGACTTTATTGTTCAAATACTAAAGATTCTTCTTTATTTTTTTGTGTAGGAGAAGTTACCAAGGAAATAACTATAACGGGAAGTAAGATTGTGTTGGCCCAAGATTACAATCACCCGGTTTTAGAGATTTGATGATTACAAAACATATATAGTTATTTATACTAATAAAGTTTAAGTGTTTAAGATTATTTCAGGGTTTTTAGGATTCAAGGTGTTTTCTTCTCTAAAGGAAGATGGTGTTGACTCAAGATGACTCATAAACGGGATCAAGAATTCAAGTTACTCAACGTTGCAAATGGAAAAGCCCGTATTGAAGATCTTGTAGTCGCCTAGAACCATTGTAAGAATTTAGTATGTTAAAGAGTAAGGATATGATAGCAGTGCTCAAGAAGTCACACACACAAAAATACACTTTTCAAAATACAAGTTTTTTGGTTATGTTGGTTTTTGGGCATGTTTGATCAATCTACATGTTTCAGAATGTTTCAAATTTTTATATCAAGTTTAAAACATATATTTCATCTCCTATAGCATGCTACATAAACCTCAAACCATTTAAAAATATTTCAAAAATATTTCAAAGATCAAAAATCCCTTTTTATCCTATTTCAGGCCATTACGGTCGACCGGTTCTGTTTCAGGCCAGATCGGTCGACCGTCCGGTCGACCGGGCCTTATGGCCGTGGGCGTGCATGTCTGTGCACGTCTGCCGGTCGACCGAGCAGTCGACCGACAGACCCTGTGGTCGACCGACCGGTCGACCGACTGCGTCACCCTAACTCTCAGGTTTTGCCAGTCGACAGGCCGGTCGACTGACAGTTCAATATTTTGTTTTAAATATAGCCGGCGATCGACCGGGGGGCTCTCTACCAAGTGGCTTTTCGGTCGACCGGCCGGTCGACCGACAGCTGTCCAGATTGCCCCAACGGCTATATTTTGGATCTGTTTTGTTTTCTAGTGATTCCAACGGCTATTTCTTATTTCCTAGTGGCTAAACTCACCCCTAATGACCTAGTATCACTTATGAATGGTATTTATCCATTCCCTATAAATAGTGGTCATTGGTCTTTGGTTTTCTACAAGAAAAATTCCTATGTTTCAAGTGTTTTCAAGAGAAGAAGTGTTTCATTGCTTTTCATTTTCAAAATTCTTTCAATTGTAAAATTTTTCAGTTGGTTTTCAAGTCTTCTAAGTCTTTACTACTGAAATTTTTCTCTCATTTTACTTCTTGAGCTAAAAATCATACTCCACTCTATAAGAAGTTGTAAAAGAGAGTTTGTGGTCTTTTGATCACCAAGTGATTATTGTACTTGTGACTACACTACCTCTGGACTAGAGGAGTGTGATTGAGAAGTTAGGTACTCCCTAGTGATTGTAATCCTTTGTGAAAATTATAGTGGATCGGAAATCCTTCTGGGTGAAACTACACTACCTCTGGACTAGAGGAGTGTGATTGAGGAGTTAGGTACTCCCTAGTGATTGTAATCTTTTGTGAAAATTATAGTGGATCGGAAATCCTTCTGGGTGAAGGCGGGGACGTAGAGCTGGGTGCTCGAACCTCGAAACAAATCTCTGTGTTTGTGATTGGTTTACTTGTATCTTTTACTTTCTATTCATTCATTCTTATATTGTCGATCTATACTCTTACAACTAGATTGCATTGCGCACCTCAAACTCATATTTAGAGGAATCACGAGGAAGAAGTTCAGAGCCCTTCACGGGGTATACGGCTTCTAATCTTACTTTGAGTGACCATTGCATCATCTCATTTTTAATTTGTGCATTATTTGTATATTGATTAGCATTACACCTATTCACCCCTCCTCTAGGTGTGATTTCAGATTAGTGTCCAGAGACATTGCACAAAGAATTCATTTACCCTCGAAAAAATCGTGTAAAAGTGATTTTTTCCGATTGAAGTACTAACAAAAGCTGTTCAGCAGGGTTGCCGGAAATCACGCAAAATTGCTTTCTAAAAATTTTTAGTTCACTTGGATGCTTCACTTTTACACTTGTAATAACTCAACAGAAATTCATTTGTTGTTAAATTGAAAATTTGATTAGACTTTTGCATTTAGAGCACCTGTCTATTTCAATTCATTTCAATTTCTGTTGAAGAGCGCTGAAGAAAGGTACATATGCATTTCATATAGAATTAGACTAACATTTTGGAGTGATTTATCGCTTTGAGTGTTACCTTGTTGTGAATACATTATACACTTGCACAATTGACATTAAGGGCAAAACCTAAATAAACAAGATAAGTGGGAATTTCATCATCTTTATTAACCCAAAAACCATCTCCAAGTGCACTCACAATCCCAAGCCTAACTAAAAAATGATAGACGTTGGCCTTAGGGACATCTCGGGCTCACTAAGAGACTCATCGAGGTGGAAATTGTAAGAACTATATTCCTACAAAATTGGTGTCTAAGAAAAGAGGATTGAGAGGTTAAGCCTTGAAAGCTTCGTAGTTTGGCGTAATTAAGGCCTGAGGCTCACGCCCGGATACCTCTCACCGAGTTTTGCCCTTTCCTGACTGATTAGCCTGTGGTTAAATTCCTGCAACAACCTCCCCTAGAAAATTGACCAATTAGGAGTCGTCTAGGTCCAGGTACCTTAACTAAGGCCTGATGGTTGTTTCTCTTTCTTTTGTTTATTTTTTTATTCTTTTCAATTGTTTGTTGTATATACGTTGTTTGTGGTTCACTGTATGCAAGAGTGGGTAAGAGATCCTGTTACGTCCAAATGATCCGAAATACTTCTCTGCCACTGCATCCAGAACCAGTGATGGCATCATTACAGGACAGGTTTTACCCAATCATAACTTCACTCCCATATTGTATAAAACTTTCTAAGATGAATGGTAATAACTTTGAGTTGAAATCCCAATTCATCAACACTCTTTCAAAATTTCACGGTTTAAAATCAGAGGATACATACTTCTTTATTAGGGAATTTGTAGAAGTATGCCTCATGATGCGCATTCCCCAGCTAGGAGACGATGCTGTTAGGTTAAGTTTCATTCCCTTCTCCCTAAAGGACCAAGCTAAGAAATGATAGTATAGCTAGGTGTGGACTCAGTCACTATGTGGGATGATTTTGTCAAGGCTTTCTTGAAGAAATTTTACCCAATCTACAAGACTGCCCTCATCAGAAAGAATACATGTAGTTTAGGCAAGAACAGAGTGAACTATTCTGGAGATACTTTGAGCGATTCAAAGATCTCTTAGCTTAGTGCCCTGATCACGATGTAGAGAAATTACATCAGTGCCAGATTCTCTATGATGGTTTGGATTATCAAACGAAAACCTTGTTAGAAATCATGTGTCAGGGGCTTGCAAAAGGATGAAAATCAGGGTTGGGATTTGTTTGAAGATCTACCTGAGAAAACCCTACAATGGGAACCAACCTCTGAGAAGCCAAGGAATTCACAGTCTATAGCTTCTAAAGGAGGATTCTTATCCTTAGAATTATCCATAGCTGTTGAAGCTAAGATCGCAACTCTGATAAGGAGAATTGAGGCTTTAGAAACAAAAGAGCCAGCAACGTCAATCAAATCAACCCACCACCAATCCACAATCCAGGTTGTTCTTATTGTCAGGTACCAAATCATGTTTTCGAAGATGTCTCATTTTTCAGACTCATCAAGTACCATCGGAACACATAAACGCAGCCTATTCAAGGCCGCAACACAATCCTTACTCGCAGACTTACAATTCATGTTGGAGAAATCACCTGAATTTCTCTTGGGCCCGAGTAATCCTCTCAGGCCCAATTTCCCCAGCAAACTTCACCATCCTAATCATCAAACAAATTTTCTCAGTCAAGATCCATCATCCTTCTTCCAAAGTTCACGAATGGAGAAGAAATCCAGTAAATTGAAGGAGAGTATGGAGGAATTTATGAAGTGCCAAGCGACCTTCATGTAAAATCAAGGACAAACATTGAACAACCATTTACAGGCCATATCTAAATTAGAAATGCAGATGAGTCAATTAGCAAACTCTCTAAGTGAAAAACCTAAAGGTACTTAACCTAGTCAGCCGCTAGTCAACCTTAAGAATTCCAATCAAGCTTACGAAGTTCAAGATTCTCAGATCAACTAGTGTAATGTTGTTCATACACTTAGATCAAGAAAGAAGGTGGACAACCAGGTCTACCAGTAGAAAAATCCTATCCACACTGATCCTATTCCTACCTCCACATCTGCTAGCTCCTCTCAATCTGCTATGCAAATGTCTGACAAGGACACATCTACTAATCAAATTCATAAGCCTATAGCACCCTTTTCTAATAGGCTTAGGAACAACAATAAAAACATGCACATGAAAAAGATACTCGAGATGTTTAATCAGGTCAAATTGAACGTGCCTCTTCTTGACGCTACCCAACAAGTCTCAGCATATGCTAAATTTCTTAAGGATATGTGTGCTAAGAAGAGAAAAATGAATGTGCCAAAGAAAGTGTTCTTAGCAACCAACATAAGCAAAATTCTGTCTGGTCCTATCCGGTGAAATATAAAAATCCCGGGTGTCCTACAATTTCTTGTACCATAGGACAAACAGAAATTAGTCGAGCACTTCTTGACCTGGGAGCAAGTATCAACTTTATACCTCTCTCAGTATACCAGCAACTTGGGTTGGGCGAGCTAAGTCCAACTCGAGTCACTATTAAGTTAGCCGATCGATATGTGAAAATCCCCAAAGGGAAAATCATAGATGTCCTTATCCGGGCCGGGGATTTCGTCTACCCCGTTGACATCATTGTGCTTGAGACCCAACCTGTGTCAAATCTACGGTCTCAAACTCCAGTCATCTTAGGGCGCCCATTCCTTACTATAACAAATATATAATCAACTGTAGGAACGGGTCCATGGATTGACCTTAGGAGACATAACAAAGGAGGTCAATGTTTTCAATCTAGGAAAACAACCAAGGGATATGAATGATCAAACTTTTGAGGTCAACTCCACTAAAAATTTGACCAGTGAGCATGAAGAGAGCATGGAGATGGACACATAGAGCGAGTTTAATCTAGAGTCTGAGGATTTCAATCTGGACCAGATCATTGATTCAGCAGTGGACTGGGTATCAAGCCCAAGTGTACCTCATCCCAGGACCAAAATTTCAAATGTCCCTTCCAATGAATCAACTCCTTCCCTAGAGTTAAAAGTTTTACCTAAACACCTAAAGTACGCTGATTTAGGCAGAAGAGAAACCCTGCCAGTCATCAGAGCATCCCATCTGACTGGACAACAAGAGGACATCTTGATGTCTATTTTAAGGAGACATTGGGAAGCCATTGGATGGACAATAAAAGACATTAAGGGAATAAATCCAGCAATAGTTCAACACAAAATTGATTTAAATGCTGAAGCAATTCCTAGGAGGTACCCATAGCGTAGGCTTAACCCACTCATGCAAGATGCCGTGAAAACAAAAATTTTGAAACTGTTAGACAATGGTATCATTTATCCCATTTTTGATAGCCAATGGGTTAGTCCAGTACATGTTATCCCTAAGAAAGCTGCTTTCACGGTGGTAGAAAATGAGCACAAGGAGTTGATACAAACAAGACTACCTACCAAGGTTCGTGTTTGTATTGACTATCGAAAATTGAATGCAGCCACTCGTAAGGATTACTTCCCGTTACCCTTCATCGATCAAATGCTCGAATGCTTCGTTGGACATGAGTACTATTGTTTCCTGGACGGGTATTCAGGATAAATCGGATCCCCATTGCTACAGAAGATGAGGAGAAGACTACATTCACTTACCCATTTGGAACCTTTGCCTACCAATGCATGCCCTTTGGATTGTACAACGCTCCCGCGACATTCCAACAATACATGCTCAGTCTTTTCTCTGATATGGTAGAACATTTTCTAGAAATTTTTATGGATGACTTCGCTATCTACGAAGATTTATTTGATCGTGTCTTCATCATCTAGAGTTGGTTCTTCAAAGATGCAAGGAAAATAATTTAACTCTGAACTGAGAAAAATATCACTTCATGGTGAGACAGGGGATTGTCATAGGCTATGAGATTTCAAGGAGAGGAATCAAAGTTGACAAGGCAAAAATAGAAGTTATCGCTAAGCTTCCACCACCCAAATGTATCAAGGATATCAGATCTTTTTTAGAGCATGCTGAGTTCTATCGACAGTTTTTTAAGCATTTTAGCAAAATCGCTTGACCCTTAACCAACCTGCTCGTAAAGGACGTGCCCTTTAATTTTAACGATGGATGTTTTAAATCATGGGAGAAGCTTAAGCAAGACCTTATATCTGTGCCTATCATTTCTGCTCCTGATTGGGCACAACCATTTGAAATCATATGCGATGCCTCTGATTTTTCTATTGGTGCTGTTCTACGATAGCACATCGACAATAGGTAGGATTTGATTTATTACTTGAGTAGGACCTTGAATGACACCCAACAGAACTATACAACGCCGAGAAGGAATTCTTGGCCGTTGTCTTCGCGTTAGAAAAGTTCCGTCCCTACTTACTAGGACCTAAGACTGTGATTTTCATGGATCACTCAACATTGAAGCACCTCATGACCAAGAAGGAAGCAAAAGCCCGACTTATTCGGTAGATCCTTCTACTTCAAGAATTCGACCTGGAATAAGAGAGGTATAGAAAATCTGGTGGATGATCTGTCAAGAATTCCTAATGCACCTATAGTATGAGCTCCGATCAATGAGGATTTCCCAGATGACCACATCCTTACCATTTTTAAGGAACCATGGTATACAAACATAGTTAACTACCTGGTCACCAGACAATTACCTGCTGAATGGACAAAGCAAGAACAGTTTCGCTTCTTTGCCCAAGTACGGTACTTCTTTTGAGAAGAACGATATTTCTTTAAGTATTGTCCTGACCAAATTATTCGATGATGTATACCAGAAGAAGAACAGAGGAGTGTGCTCAGTTTCTGCCATGAACTTAATGCGGAGGACACTTTCGTCCCTGCAAAACTACAGAGAAAGTTTTACAAAGTGGGTTTTACTGGCCTACTTTATTCAAAGACTCATTCTATTTTTCTAAGTCATGTGAGAATTGTCAAAAGACTGGGAACATTTCGAGATGACACATGATGCCCCTAAACCTGATTCTAAAAGTTTAAATTTTTGATGTTTGGGGCATTGACTTCATGGGACCATTCTCAAATTCCTTTGGCAACCAGTTCATCTTGGTTGTAGTGGACTATGTCTCGAAATGGGTGGAAACCATGCCTACTAAGACCAATGACAACAAAGTAGTTGTCAAATTTCTTAAGGAAAACGTCTTCTCCCATTTTGGCACCCCCCGAGCTATAATTAGTGATAATGGGTCACATTTCTGCAATAGGATTTTTGAAGCTCTGATGCGAAAATACTCCATTACTCACAAGTTATCAACTCCGTATCATTCCCAAACAAATAGGCAAGTTGAAGTAACCAATCGGCAAATCAAGCTCATTTTGATAAAACAGTAGGACAAAACCGAAAAGAATGGTCGGTCAAGATGAACGGTGCGTAATAGGCTTACCGAACTGCTCTTAAGACCATCCTGGGGATGTCTCCATATAGAACTGTATTTGAAAAAGCCTATCATCTGCCTGCCGAGTTAGAACACCAAGTCCATAGGGCTATTAAGCAACTTAATTTCAATTTGACTAAAGCTGGTGAACTAAGGGGACTGCAGATCTCGATGTTGATGGAAATACAGAATGATGTTTATGAGAATGCACGAGTCACAAAGAGCAGGACGAAAGTTTTTCATGACCAGATCATCAACCGAAAAAACTTTGCCCATGGGGATAAAGTTCTGCTATACAACTCGAGGCTTCATATTTTCACGGGGAAGCTAAAAACTCATTGGTCCGGACCCTTCATTGTGTGCACTGTCTTTCGACACGGTGCTGTGGTAATTTTTGATCCAAATAGTAATGAGGAATTCAAGGTGAATGGGCAAAAACTGAAGCCATTCCTGACCATTGAGCCTAAGTCACATGCTGAAATTGTGCTGAGTCTTTTTGCTTCATCTTACACGTAATCTTAGCCCTCCACACACCACAAATAAAAACAAATAAAAAAAGAAGTGTAAATAAAATGAAGATTCGGGGTTCTTTATAATTATTGTTTATATGATATAATCACTCCTTATATACTTGTCAATAACCCATTACCCTAGGGCTAGATATGGAATCTCCTTTTGTTACCCCTATTTATACTCTTCTCTCCCTCTCCCATAATATAACACCCACAATCTGTTTACAGATCTGAGAAGAGGAGCCCAGGAGCCGTAATCGCACCCGAGCCCCTCCCCTCTCTCTACCAAAAAGTCACGCCCAGCCCTTTTGTCTCCCGGATTTGCGGCTGTCTAGGAGAGACAACCGCGGTGATTTCCTCTCCGCCCGTCGATTCTCCGAGAACACACATGCTCTCTCCGATTCTAGTTTGGTTGTCTGATTTGCTCTAGGCAAGTTCGTGGATTGTTTCCCCCTCAAGATTTCTGGGGGAGATTTACGAATCTTTACCCATCTCTCTTTATTTTTACTTCAGATTTAGATTATAGCCCCTACCATATTTTCTGAAAAAGATTTTTTTAGAATATTAAATGATGTTCAGACTTATGGGACCATTTTCTTAGATAGGATTAGAGGAGACAGTGGTATTGGTTGGTGTATGACAACTCTAATGTTGATACCTTTTACTGCCCGAACTTGGTGAGGAAATTTTATTTAGGGATAGATACTGATTCCATCAATCTAGACCTTAATCAATTCATTGTCCACCATGATCACAGGGATCTGTTGGTCAATATAGAGACTATTCAGGAGCTCACGCAGGTGCCTTCCCCTCCTCAACACATCACACCCCTCCCTTTAATCGAGCATATGATTTTGATGGGTGCGCGATGCACTGAGCAGGATCGTGGTCTCTGAGCAAGCACCACATTTAGAAACATCCATTCCGTTGGCCATTGGATCCAACGTAACATACTGGGTATAGACTACACAACCTCTTTAACAGACCTGCATTGCAGATTATCCACAGCCTCATGATGAGGCAACGTCTGTTTTAACACCATCCTTTTGCAATAGTTATTGACCAACTCTCAATGGACAAGGGGAGCCAATTATTCTCTATCCATATTAATGACTCGTTTGTACATAAACTTTCTGCTAGATGAGGCCTTTGCTGAGTACGATCAAGTACTTGTTACCACCAAGCGTATCACTAGCACCTACAATAGTTATTTGCATTCGATCTGGACACCCGCCGTCTAGGTCGAGGACGTTTCGACTGAGTCCTCCTCAGAGGAACATATGGAAGAAGAGGATGACCCTAAGTTCTGGCAGCAGCCGCACCCATCAAATTCCACTGCATTCATGTCCTCCATCTGGAAGGGTATGAAAAAGATTTTCAAGGGGCAGATTAAACTCAAGCGACAATTGAATGAACAGAATACCCACCTGAAACATATCGAGAAAACGCTTAGGCATTCGCACTCGGCCGACCCTAGCACTTCGGCCGGCCTGAGTCGACGGAGATGGTGATATCTTTTCTTCCCCCTATTTATTGCATTTACATTTACATGACTAGCATTGAGAATAATGTATTAGATAGGTGTAGGGGGGATGCTAACATTCAATTTTCTTTTCTTTTACTTCTTTTCAAAAAAAAACCTCTAGAACCAAAAAGAATTTTTATACTATTTATAAAAGTACCACAAGATTGTAAGAATTAAGGGAACCTTAGTAAGTGATTGCTAAAAGAAAGAACAATCAATTAGTTTAAGAGTTTTACCGTGTAGCTTGTGGCTAACGGGTCGTGATCCACAAGGAGGGTTAGCGATAGAAGCGTTCAAGATTTTTTATTGAAATCTTTATGAAGAAAAACGAAGGTTCTTCTTTGTTTTAAGAAATGAAAATAAAAAAAAAGAGTTATGTTAAAGTTAAAAAGAAAGCGATAGATGGAGAAGGTGGAGAAAATCAGAAAACGACTATGTACAAATGAATTGGAAAAGAAAGATTTGAAAGATATGGTGTTGGTGATTTAATCTACAGAAATAAAAGAAAAGAAGAAAAATAATTACTTACCTTCTTTTTACCAAAAAAGCTTACCTTGAATCTTTGGCGACGATATTACCTTGAAGTGGAGGCAATCAATGCATAGCCCATAAGAGTTGGGTATTGTCTCTTCCATGTTACATCATCAAGACAACTTCAAGTATGAAATGATACAGTGAGACTCACATCCATCGTCATGAGCTATCGGTGGCACTCGCAAAGGCAAGGCTCTTTCGATGCTTTTAGACTCACTTGGAAGACAATTGTACCAAAAGAAGAGTGAAGTAGAAAAGAAGAAGAAGAAGAAGAAGAAGAAGAACACTAAAACAAAGTACATACAAAGAGAGAATACAGATTTGATTTCATAACGATAAAAGAAAAGAAAGAAACCTTACACCGGTATCACTCTCAGCACAAGCTTCATTCTTGTTCTTCTATGAAAGTCTGATCTCCTCTGAATTACATAAATGAAAACTAAAAATTACATGAAAAAGAAAAACAAAAACCTACACTAAAAAAATAGAAAACTAGTCTAAATCCTATCTCTGCATGGTCGTTCCCTTTTTCTCAGCTCAAACCAGTATTTATAAGGAAAAACCACAAGGGGGGAATCCCGGGAAGATTGGGGGACCAAACGCTCCCCCTAACTCCCTAACCAAGCCGCAAAAACGCGGCTTTGGCTGCGTTTTCACGGCTAGGGTGTGGCCAGGTGGCCACACCCTGTTGGTAGGTCTCCCCGGTTTCACGTTCTGACTTTATCTTCTGTTGATTTTCTCGTTTAGGTCCAGGATTGTGACGAAATGGCCTTTTTCCTTGGCTTCAACCGATCAATTCTGGGAGGATTCTTCTCAACCAATTTTCAACCTCTCTGATTTTGCCCTGATTCACTGAGTTCGAATTAATTCTGATTTAATTCAGAATTTGGTGGGCTTTTGGGCTCATTTCTCTTCACTCTCCTTTAGGAATGGGCCTGCAAATAAATTAAACATTTAATTAGGACAATGCAAAGTTTATTCTAAAATAAGTATGAAATATGATAATAAATGTGCAACATTAGTAACCAATCAGTAAGAAATCTTTATTTTAGCCTAAGTAAAAAGAAATATTGATTTGACTGAGAGTTGAGAGGGACAAAGAAAATAACTCATATCTTTTATTTAACCTTAGTAAAATATGCATTAACTACACATACACTTAAGATTTAGAGACAAGATTTTGAATGTCATAAAAAAACCTAAGCTGAATAATTGTGCCTCAAGAAGCATGATTATTCATGCCTAATAAAATAAACAAATCTTGATTTCGTGGCCTACTCTACTTGCATATTTGACCTGAGGAGTGTTTTTCCACCTGGTGCCCTAAAACCAACAGGTTTGGGAATCATTGATGAGCATAATTTTATCACACTTTTATACTCTTATTTATCTATTATTTGTATCGGGTATAATTGATTGAATTTTGCAAGAAATAGATAAAGGAAAGAGAAGAGAAATCTGGTTATTTTCAGCAATAAAATCACGTAATTTGTAAAAGATTCAGGGTTGTTTTTCAAATATGTTGCAGTGTTTTGGCCATAACTTTAGCTATAGGACTTCGAAAGAAGTTATTCAAGATGTCTACAGAAAGAGAATTCAAAGATCTACAACTTTAGTGTCGAGAGGTTTTGCTGATTCGACTGTTTAATTACTCGTATTGACCATTTACAGAATCAGCCTGAGTCAAAACTGATTTAATATGTAATATCTTTTATTTGATGGGTTTTTTTTTAAAAAAATTCTTTATTGTATAAGGAGGAGAGAGGGCTGTTGTGGCCGACATCTAGGTTTTAGGTTTTATTTAGTTTTTTATTTTTTTTGTTTTAATGCAACATCGGCCAATCTTTGTAGTAGGGATTCATTTTAATATAATAATTGTTTTTCCTCTTTTTATTCGTCTTTGAAACTTTGTGTAGAGTGATTGGTTGTTGATATTACACATTCATTGTCACATTCTCATACTTATTATATAATAAACTCTGCTTTTAATTTTAATTATTGTCTAATTTATATGCATGCCCATTACTAAAGGAGAGGGATGAGAAACGAGGCCAAAAGCCAATCAAAACTCTGATTTAATTCAGAATTAATTTGAAATCAGAAAATCAGGATAGATCAGGGCAAATCAAATCTGTTGAAACCAGTTAAAATAAATCTCTATAAATCAATTGGTTAAAGCTAAAAATCAAAGGCCGTTTCGTCAAATCCATGAGCTGAAATGGGAAATCCAAAACCAGATAAACGGAAGTCATCAAAATCAGGAGCTGTACCCCCCGGGTGTGGCCACCTGGCCACACCCAGGTCACGAATACACTGCCAAAGCCACATTTTCGTGGCTATTTTGATTCTGTTGGGGGAGTATTTGCTCCCCTTATCTTTGTACACTCCTCCCCGTTGGGTTTTGCTTATAAATACTGGGTTTTTTAGAGACCAGAGGGAGCGACCATGCACAGATAGATTCTAGACCAGTTTTTCATTCTTTTTAGGGTAGGTTTTTATTTTTTTATGTAATTTTTAGCTTTCATTTATGGAATTCAGAGTTGATCAGAGTTTCATAGGAGAATGAGAGTGAAACTTGTGCTGAGAGTGACACCAGTATAAGTTGTTCTTCTTTTCTCTTATTGTTACAACATTGAATCTATAGTTACATTTTTATGTACTTCTTTATTTTTGTGTTCTTCTTCTTCTTTTCTACTTCTCTTCTTTTGGTACCAATTGCTATTCAAGTAAGTCTTATAGCATCGATAGAGTCTTGCCTTTGCGAGTGCCACCGATAGCTCATGACGATGAATTTTTAGTCTCATTCTATATTATTTCATACTTGTATCATCTTGATGATGTAATGTGAAAGATACGGGAATCAACTCTTATGGGCTATGCGCTGATCGCCTCTACTTCAAGGTAACATCATTGCCACAGATTCAACGTAAGTATTGGGCCAAATGAGGTAAGTAATTTTTAATTTTCTTTTCTTTTAATTTTAGTTTAGATCACCAACACCAACTCTTTTATCACTCCTTTTCAATTTCTTTATATATATCCATTTCTATTTTCTCTACCTTCTCAATCTACCATTCTTCCTAACTTAACTTTAACTTATTTTTCCTTTTTTTTTAAAGAACTAAAAGAAGATCTTTAACCATTGAATGTAACTTAAAAGGAAACTTGCTAAAAAAGTTTCCATTGCTAGTCCCTCCTTGTGGATCACGACCCGTATAGCCACTTGCTATTGCAGTAGTATTGAGTACTTGCACACTTTATTCTAAGTTCTGAAATTCTGTATTTTATGTGCAGGTTTTCTCTCAATCAAATTTTTGGTGCCGTTGCCGGGGAGGGACGGTAAGTTATTCTCTTTTTAGATTTACATTTTTTGTTAACTTTCTTCTTTGTTCTTGGTGTACAGGTTTAACAACAAGGAAAATTTTTATGCAGTGGACATATAAGTGGCCCTAGACTCTGCTATAAAAAGCAGAGCCCAGAAGCCCTAAGATTTGCTACATTCCAGTGACAATCTGAGTGAACTACTAACCTGTATTTTTGCAGGTTGGCTGAATTGTAAAGCTAAAATTCTGTAGCTATTTATTTCCTTGTTTATCTCACTGTACGTATTTTCTAACCTCAACAGTAAAATGATGTTTGTTAAATGCTAAAAATGGTTTAGACTTTGCATTTAGGCGCGTGTCTAATTCATTTACATTTTACATTATTATTGAAGAGTGCTGAAGCAAAAGGTACGTATGCATAGCATATAGTTTAGGAAACATTCTTGGGTGATATTTGCTTGTGAATGTTACTTTTTAATATCTTACACACTTTGCACAATCAATCTTAAGGGCTTATCCTATAAACAAAATAAGCTGAGGAGGTCATTACCCTCCCTTATCCCATAAACCATCTCCTCACTCACTAACCAACCTAACTAAAACTGAGTAGACGTTGGCCCTAGGGACATCTCAGACTCATATATGACACTGACCTAAGAGAAAAGTTGATTTGAATTTTACTCTTGCCAAATTGGTGTCTAAGGTGGAGATTGAGGGGTAAAACCCCGAAGGTTGGTGGTTTGGCATAATTAGGACTGTTGCTTAGGCACGGATACCTCCCACCGATCTTGCCCCTACCTGGCCGATTAACTTGTGGTCAAATTCAGCAATATACTCCCCATGAATAGTCTAACCAGTTATGAGTCATCTAGTTCTAAGGTCTACCCTAACTTAGGTTAGATTTTTTCTTGTTTGCTTATTTGTTTGTTTTTTGTTCGTGTTTGACATTTCTTGTGTGATATGGCTTATAAAACAATTTTTTCAATTTTAATGGTAATCAATATTTCACCCCATTTGACTCGGATAGTTCCAACCAGATTTTTACAATATGAACCAACCAAATACACGGGTTGGACTTATTTGAATCAACACAACCCATGCCCCCAATCTTATGACCATAATTTTCAAAATAATTTCAACTTTTCATAGAGTCAATGGGGATTCACCTCCCCCGAGTCTAATTTTCAACCAACTTGTCCTCCTTATCCACCTTGTCCACAATTTTCATAATATTCACTCCCCGATTTAGCTTCCTATACTCCTTTTCTAGATCAACACATTGAAGAAAAATACGAGCTAGAAAAGAGTATAAAAGCCATGCAGGAGGCCGAATGAAAATTTCAGGCCTCCCCAATTCCACAATATTTCTAAGATTCATACTCAGTTTCACCAGTTCAAAATAGAAAACCATCAATCTTGGAAATGAGTATGCGTGAGTCCGACCAACAATCACAAAATCTGATGGACTTACGATTTCACCACAAACTCCAAAACAAAACCTCATCTTTTCAAATCTAGCAACAAAATAATGAACCAATCGATTATGAAAAGCTGCTTGAAGCCATGACTCAGGCTTAAATCACTCATAATCATGACATAGATATAATCGTCAAAACTCTCCATTCTCACCCTTTGACTATTCCTGATGCCGCTAACTATTCTGTTAGAGCCAAAGAATCATGTTGTTTTGAAAAACAAGATTCCATTTCAGCACGCCCATTTGAACTTACCCAAACTCCAAATTTTGAAAACCACATTGATATTTTGGCAACTTATCCCTTTCGTGAAATTGAACTTGAGAATGAATATGATCCTGAATCTCAACTTGGTAATTCAATTCTACTTCCTGATTCAATAATGACTCCGATATCTTCACCTGATTTTAATCCTTCTCTAGAGTCCACATTGGATCCTGTGTCTGTCCATCGGGAAATTGAATCACCAATATTTTATGATCATCATATTGAACTTGACTAATTTCATACTTTTGAAAGTCCTATTGACAAATTGGCAACTTTTCATTTTTATAAAATTGAACTCAATGAGAAATGTGACCTTGAGTCTCAAATTTATGATCCAGTTCAAATTTCTGAATCAATATTGACTCCTGTTTTGCTACTTGATTTGAGCAATATTTTAGAGTTAGTTTTGATTCTCATATCTGCCATTCTTGAACTTGAATCACCAAACTTAGAGTGTCACATTCCATTGTGGGGAAATGAATGTGGACTTGAGTTTCAACTTCTTGATTTGGACCCACTTCCTGAACAAATTTTGACTCCTGAACCTTTACTTGACTTCAATCATTTTCCTGAGTCGATTGTAGTTCATGCACTTCCTGATTCCAGATCAATCATTTCATCTTTTCATACTCCATTTGGGATAGAGGTGTTGATAATAATAACTCTGAAATTAGTTTGAAAATTTGAAAATTAGATAGGGTAAAATTCATAATAAAAATCATTCATATATACATCATTTTAGTAGGTTATATTAGAGAGGTTTCTGGTGGGTTCCTCCGAACTCCACGCAAGTTAGATTGGGCCACATTACGTAGACCAATCAGACCACCCCAGAACCACATCCTTAAGGTAATATTTTTCTTCCCTTTCTTCTTTCCATGCATCTATGCATTGATTTATACATTGAGGACAATGCATGAGATAGGTATGGGGGAGGGTTCTAACATAACTTAGGTTTCTTTTTATACATGTAACATGATAGTGGCTAAATTATCATAAATAGTAACAAGTACAACTAAACAATATTATACATGTATCGGGCAAGTCAGGTTAGTTATACAATAATAACCATCAGTATCGCCTGGTATTTTAATCAATCTCTTCCAGTGTCCCATACCGCTGGCAGTCATACTGGAGCCCGTACTCCAGTCGAACCCATCTGGATATGGCATAAGGGTACCATTATCCAAACGAGAGAGTGACCAAATAACAAGCGTTCCCGACGTTACTATTGTTAATACCATTTTATTATGTTACTTGAAAACTCAATGGTTAAGGAGCTCTAATCGGGTGGGTGTATCCCGTGCATACCCGAGATCACGGCCTTAAACAGACCCCTGGTTGCTGAGACTAGAGCCAGCCCGCTAAGGCTGTAACACGCAACGGGGAATGGGAGCACAATGAGCTAATAACATAACGGAAAACGGGAGCTCACGAGCTATAACAGACGGTACCCAGCACTACCCCATCCCTTGCAGTGGGACAAATAATGGATTCAGGCATCCACCCGGTAAGATTCTAGTCTACCGTCAAGTCTCCCCCATTTCCAAGTAATCTTTATTATATTTAAAGTACACAACGTAGCAAGAACAAGTACAGTGCATGGTACATGTAACATGATAACAGGACCTGAGCTCTGTTGATAGCATAAAACAAGATAACAGGAAACAGGAAACAATAGATATGGGATTCCACACATCGCATATCAACATCTCACGTATCCAGTAACAGGAATATCATTAGCAATAACGAGAAATAATCATGTAACGATACATGACTACTCATGTAACACTAATCCATGTGACATGAATGGTGTTCAATGTAATGGGAATACAAGACAAACAACACATACACACAGGTGTTTTATCGGTGCAATACAGGATCCGTGTCATGTGTCTACAAGTACATGCAATAACAGTGTTCAGTAAAACATGTATCCACGTGCGAGAATTAGTGTCCCGTGTCTCAGGTCCTGGAGTATCCATGTAATGTTGGTACTAATACATGTCAGAACAGTGATAGCGTAATAGTGTTACGGTACATGAAATAATGATAGTGTTCAGAGTACAAGAGTGTTCGTGGAATGATGATACTAGCACGTGACATGATGGTGTCGAGTATCCATGTATCAGTGGTCATGAACATGAAATAATAGTGTTCTGTGATCATTATCTGTGTAATGGCGATACACGTACATGAAACAATAGTATCTAGTGTAACAGATATTTACATGTAATATAGTGCCCAGTGTATCGGCGGGTCGGTAATGGTGACAGTGTAATAGTGACAATGTATGGTATAATGGAGTACGCGTGTATCAGTGTACATGTAGCAGTATTGCATAACCATAATAGATGTCCATGAAGTGACAATATCAAGTGATGTAATAGATGTAACTAAAACATGTGGAATTGATAGTAATTCTTATAGTAGTTATTAAAATGAAATTTCTTTAATTAATCATCTATCACTTATATTTTATATTAAAATCATGAAGAAGCAGATGAAAGTATTATTTTATTGGTTATATTTGTTGACACTCTAAAAAAGACAAGATTCCTAACTGGCCTGGACAATGTCTAACTTGTTGACATCTACAAAAGATAAGTGACAGACAAGCCGATGACCAGTTCTTCACCCATTTAAGACAGGACGTATCAACAACTTAGACTCTACTGATCTAGTGAAGCAGACAGTAAGCCAAGAAAAGCTCGTGAGAAGGCCCAAGCAGGTCCAGAGACACTAAGTTAGCTCAACACTTAGTCTCGCACGAGCCCACGAGATAAGTCTCGCATAAGAAGCCAAAGTTGCTTAGCATCGCTGGAAGCTCCTTCACAGTCTCGCTGCGAGCTAACTTATAACTTCGCATAAAAATGCTCAGTTAACTCCGCATAAAAATGCTCAGTTAACTCCGCAGAGAGTTAGTTTCACTCGAAGCCCCATGTAGCTGTGTAAAAGGGTAATTGGTAGCTTCGCCACTAAGTTATCTAGCTCCGCTAAAGAGCTTTCTTTTAAATTCGCCAGATGCTTCTCCCAGCTCCGCCATAAGCTCAACGCAACAACTCCTCTGCGGGTCTTTTATGGTCACCTTTGACCAATCAAATCTCTAGATGAGATCAAATCTAATTGAGATCAAATCTAATTAAGATCAAATTTGATAGTTGCTTGCCATGATCTTTTGACTCTCCCAATCAAGTGAGAAGGTCAGGAGAAATCTTTCAGTTATTTGGAAAGAATCAAGGGCGCATCCCTCATTTAGCAGAGCGGATCAAGAGATCAGCACTACTTGCTATTCCTAACTTCGTAAAAGCTGTCTCTAGGCTCACGGCGAGGTTACTTTCCAGATGTAAAACAGATTGACTCAATCTGTTTCCAGATTTTCAGGGCGATTATACCCCTACTCCTTCTTACAAATAGCCTACCAGGACAAGAGCTAAAAAGAGGAGAGGCTAAAAAAAATGAGGAGAGACGGCTAAAGAGAGGGATCTACTCTCTTGCTTCCAAAAATTCAGAGAATTACTTCTCTAATCAGGGTGCTAATACCCTAAGATCTTCCTCCCTCTCAAGGAATTTTCGGAACCAGGCAAGAAGGAATTCCCAAGTGGAGGCAGCTCGAGAAGTAACAAGAAGGCTCTACCGACCTTCTGTTCTCCGATTCCCCGAACTAGGCGAGAAGGGAATCCCATCAGGCAGCAGTGCGATTGTCTGATCGATCGCATCGTCAAAGGGATAAAGTGATCGCGCGCTGATCAGATTCCTACCGGCACACTTCTCCAGAAATTTCAGAGGAGATCTACCTGTAATTTTCTTTTTTTTAAAGAATTACTTATAATTTCGCTCCTCGACACTTTTTTTTTGTAACTTTTCCCTTTTGCAAAATCAATGGAAAATAAGATGGCGACTCCGTTGGGGAGTGCATTCTCCACTGTTGAGAATCAAGTGTCGCAATGCGACGAACAGACCTTCGGGTCTACTGCTGAGTGCAAGAAAGTCGGCGTAGGTAGAACACCTCTGGCTAATTCTTCGAAGCAAGTCTCTGTCGAGACAGATAAGGCTCTCCGCAAGCCTACTACGGTCTTCTGGCATAACAAGGAGGGTCAGGATCTTGAGCCTGTTACCTTCGAATACTTGGTCGTTCATTTCGACCAAGGAAAATTCGAAGAACTCCTCTCTGGAGGTGGTCTAATGTTTGATGCACGGAAACATAGGAAGGTCTCGGTGACCAAGGTTTTAGAGCAGAAACTAGCCCTAGATGGGCGAGTAGCCGAACAGATTTCCTCCCAACTCCTCTCAGCCTCGCCCGAGGCTAGCCAGGTTCCCTGCGAATCTAAATCTCCTTTTCTAAAGCAGATGTGGAGGCCAAAGCAGAAAGCTCTATATGAAGCTTCAGGCGTAGCTACGCCACAGGCTCGCGTATCATGCGAAGACAAAGATAAGATGCCTGCCTACATCGCCGAGGTCATTAGCCGCGAAGCTAAAACGACGACTATACCTTCACCTAATTCAGGAGCAGCAACTCCTCGCACCAACCTTGTTCTTAAGAGCGAATTTACTGATGACATGGCAAACACAATGCCAGTACCTTAGGGTACGCGCGGAGTTCCCAACCGCCAGACTGGAACTAAAGCACCTAGCAGTGCTAAGCACCTTCGCAGTAAGGAAGCGAACAAAGCACCACAGCATGCTTCGCCCCCCAGTTCCTCAAATGTTAAGCTCGCTCTTCGCAGCGGAGCCAAGAGATCATCTCTAAGTGTTGACAGCGGTGCTTATGCAGCTTCAGCACCCAAGGACATTCCCAAAGTTCTTAGCCGCGAAGTTAGAGCTAAAGCACTATCTAGTGCTAACTACCTTCACAGCAAGGAAGCGAACAAAGCACCACAGCGTGCTTCACCCCCCCAGTTCCTCGAACATTAAGCTGCTCTTCGCAACGGAGCTAAGGGATTGTCTCTAAGTGTTGACAGCGGTGCTTATGCAACTTCAGCACCCAAGGACATTCCTAAAGTTCTTAACCGCGAAGTTAGAGCTAAAGCACTATCTAGTGCTAACCACCTTCGCAGCAAAGAAGCGGACAAAGAACCACAGTGTGTTCTGCTCCCCAGTTCATCAAGCACTAAGCTCGCTCTTCGCAGCGGAGCTAAGGGATCGTCCCTAAGTGTTGATAGCGGTGCTTATGCAGCTTCAGCATCCAAGGACATTCCCAAAGTTCTTAGCCGCGAAGTTAGAGCTAAAGCACTATTTAGTGCTAATTACCTCTGCGGTGATAAAAAGAACAGGGCATCATCCTATGGGCAATCCAACAGAGCCTCTGCGCTAAACCACTTAAGCCCGACTGGGTCTTACTTGTGAGAATTCTTGACAGCAAACGGAAGTCGGAATCTTTCTGGACTTCTCCCTCCTGTTGTCAACAAGTGGGATGTCGGTTGGTGACAGTTCACTCAGTCCATTGCCGGCTAGGACCACTCCTGCCACTCCTCTAGACCGACGATCAGTTTTTGATCGACTATCGGAACAAGATCCTGTGAAGCATCGCAAAAGGAGCGTATCGCAAGATCTGCCCTCTGCATCCATTAATATGATCGGAAGGGGACGAGAGCTGCGTAGGGACAGACGAGCGTCGCATGTCGCTCCCTCCAGTTCTCCAGATCCGGATTATAGTCCGGGTCTTGGCGAAGTCTTGGTACACAAAGAACGTGTCTTCCAAATCACCAGATCTAGGGTCACAATACCCTACAGTTATGACCAGCCATCCTCCTCAATTATAGTAACCTCACTAGAACCAATGAGAAGATTATTCCAATGGTCTGATGAGGAGGACGAAGATAGTGGGTATGCCTCTTCAGTGATAGCCAGCAACGGTTCAATCTGAAGATAACAAACCAATCCCATCACACTCTGCCTCTTCTTCCGAATGGGACTCGGACGTCAGTATGGAAACGGTGTTCAAAGAGCTCACTGTTAATATGATTTTAAGCAGCCAATTGGAGCCAGCAGACGCTACTGATAAGGAACCATGGGCTCAGCAATTGGATCTCCAGTGGGAAAAGCGATTCGAACAACGCGAACCACCTACTAAAGACAAGGTGATCCAGGTTAACTTGGGTAGTCAAGATTGCCCTATGCCCATCTTTATAAGTGAAGGCTTATCACTCATAGAAAGAGAAGAATTGATGATACTTATAAAGGAGTATATAGAGGTCTTTGCATGAAACTACGAAGACATGCCCCCACTTGATTCACAAGTAGCCATGCATCGTCTGAACATCAGACCTGACGCCAAGCTAGTCAGGCAGCAATAACGCCGATTTCGTCCGAACATTATGGAGGCTATTAAAGTCGAAGTTCATAAGCTCATTATATGCGGCTTCATACGGGAGGAACATTATTCAGATTGGGTTGCTAATATCGTTCCCATTCTCAAGAAGAATAGAAAAATACGGATCTGCATCGACTACCATGATCTCAATACAGCCTGACCTAAAGACGAATTCCCACTGCCCATCACCGATGTCATAATTGATAATACCTGCGGATTCGAAAGGATGTCCTTCATGGACGGCTTTTCAGGGTACAATCAAATTAAGATGTATGCAGAGGATGAAAAGCATACTTCATTTCGGACCATTGGGGATATATTGTTATACCATTATGCCCTTCGGGTTAAAAAACGTAGGGGCAACTTATCAGCGGGCGATGAGTATGATTTTCCGTGATCATCTCTGAAAAACGGTAGAATGTTATGTCAATGACATTGCTGTCAAAAGTCGCGATAAGAATGACCATCTTCGTGACATGAGAACGGTGTTTGACATAATGCGGGCTCATTAACTAAAGATGAATCTGGCAAAATCCTTCTTGGAGGTTTCGAGTGGCAAATTCCTTAGATTTATTGTTACATCAAGAGGAATTCATCTTGACCCGGATAAAGTCAAAGCCATTCAGAACATGCATCCACCTAAGAATCTAAAAGAACTTAGGGGCTTACAAGGTAGACTGGAAGGGCTAAAGAGGCGGCAAGAGACGCCAGTGCATCTGCATGCACATTTTGTTTGCGTGGTACATGGTCAATGTAAAAGTTGGTGAACCTCTTGGCCATGTAGACAGTTGCGTTGTAATAGGGTACTAGATCTTCATGTCTGATTTCGTACTCCCCGCGAACTTGGCTGACGATGAGCTTAGAATCACCATATGCCTCGAGATGTTTAACGCCAATCTCATCGGCGAGCTGCATCCCAATCAAAAGAGCATTGTACTCCGCTACATTGTTGGAGTAAGGGTCAGTTAACGAAACAGCCCGAGGAATCACATAGCTCTGTGGGGAGACGAGTACAACTCCTACTTCTGCCACTATATGTCCTTTTGGGCTTGTTCTCGATGCACCGTCAAAAAAAAGTTGCCACACTTGCCTTTCGAAGGGTGTCTGAGTCTGGCAGACTTCAACGACCTCATCTGGGAGATCCTCGTAAAGTTTGGCTGCTCTCGGATCTGGATGCTCAGCCAGAAAATCCGCCACCGCTTGTCCCTTCACAGCTTTCTGTGGTAAAAAGTGCATTTCATATTGGGATAGCAATATGGCCCAATTTGCCAATCGGTCATTTAACGATGAAGGCTTTGTCATGAGTAACCTCAAGGGGTTGACTTTTGATATGACGTTTATTGTCTGGCCTACCACATAGTGTCACATTTTCTGAATAGCAAACACCAATGCCAAACATTCCTTCTCGATCGGGTTGTACCGATGTTTGGCTCCGATCATTATTCTACTCAAATAGTAGATTGCTTGCTCTCGTCCTTGATCATCATTCTGAGCTAGTAGAGATCCTAAAGAATGATCCATCGCTCGGACATAGATCAGGAAAGTTTTTTCGGATACCAGAGCTTCAAGGACTGGTGGTCGTGTGAGGTATTGTTTAATTTCCTCAAATGCTTGTTGGCAAGCGTTATCCCAAATGAACGAAACACCCTTCTTCATTAATTTGGTGAAGGGTTGGCATCTTCCGGAGAGATTTGAGATAAACCTGCAGATGTACGCCAATCGTCCTTGCAATCACCTGAGCTCTTTAAGATTTCTCGGAGGTTGCATCTCCTGGATAGCGTGAACTTTTTCTGGGTCCAAGTGAATTCCTGTGGAAGTCACTACAAACCCTAGGAACTTGCCACTGGCCACCCGCAGGAAGGACTTGGTGGGGTTCATCTTCAATTGATGGGCCCGCATGATGTCGAAGACAACCTTTAAATCAGTTAAATGATCACCTTTAGCGCGGCTTTTTACTGCGATGTCGTCAACATAGCATTCCACCGTTTTGCGCATGTGTTTGTGAAAAATGGCATTCATGACCCTTTGATATGTTGCCCCTGCATTCTTCAGTCCGAAGGGCATGATGGTGTAACAGTATACCCCCAGTGGTGTCCTGAAAGAGGTATGCTTTTCATCATCAGGATACATTTTGATTTGATTATATCCTGAGAATCCATCCATGAAGGACATTCGCTCGAATCCACATGTGTTATCAATCATGACATCTGTGATTGGCAGTGGGAATTCATCCTTGGGACAGGCCTCGTTTAGATCACGAAAATCAATACAGATTCGGATCTTTCTGTTCTTTTCAGCAATGGGGACGATGTTGGCTACCCAATCAGGATGTTGTTCTTCCCTAATGAAGCCAGAGTCTATAAGCTTTCTAACTTCTGATTGAATTGCCTCCATTATTTCTGGACGGAACCGTCGTTGTTGTTGCTTGACAGGCTTTACGTCGTATTAATGTTGAGGCGGTGCATAGCCACTTGAGGATCAAGTCCAGGCATGTCCTCATAATTCCAGGCGAAGACGTCTATATATTCTTGCACAAGAGATATTAGATCTTTTTTCTCCAAAGGTGACAGACCGTCGCTTATAAAGATGGGCTTCGGATTAGCCTCATCTCCTAGATTGATTTGAACAACCTTATCTTCTGTGGGTGGCTCGCGCTGTTCGAAGCGGGTATCCCAAAGATTGTTTAAGTGTTTGATCCAAGGATCTGTATCGGATTGGATCATTTCTTCATCTCCGTCTTCCAGGTGGCTTGTTGAAACTATGTTCACTGAAAGTTCTCTGAAGATGTTGCCGATACTAGCATCTGATTCCCACGATGACGTGCCCGATGAGTAATCATGGCATGACACTTTAGACTCAGAAGCTAATGGGATCGGAGTTGACACATAGCCCAACCCCCTGCGAGTCCGATGATAATAATCAGGGGTTTTCCCTTTTGGCACAAAAGATCGGAGTAGTGTTCTCCTTCCTTTGCCGAAGTTCAACCCTGGTTCGCTTGTTAGATCATACCCCATGCTTTTCATCATTCTGAGTGCCTTTGGCTCATAATGACTGAACTGAGGGGATTCCTGCTCGCCTTTTGATTCTCCACAGGTCATCGGTTCGGATTCAATTCGTCCGAAAAGAATTGGTCTTTGGCCTTTCCGTCTTGCTGGAACCATGAATATGGATTCTTACGCACTACCAACATCTCGACATGCTTCGAAGGACGATTTTACCGGTACAGCAATGATGTCAAAGCATCTATTGCCGACCAGAGATCGTCATCCACTTCGGTACTAGTGTCTGACGGCACTGAATCAGAAGCAAACATAGAGAAATATACCAGATCTAAGTCTTCATTAATATACCATCCGCCTACATCATCGGAGGTATTATCAACATCGAGCTTATTAATGCCTGTTACAAGTGGGTCTAGTTCCCACATGCACTCTTCTTTTTTCGGCTCGGTGTCGACTTCATTAGCAGAGTCGGACTCCTCTGGTTGCGGGATTTCATCTGTTTCCACAGAGTCCTGATACAGGAGAGAATCTGTGAAATAATTCTCCACTCCCTTGAACGGATGCCTTTCGGCAATCAACGTTCGCACCTTTCCACTCCCGTCGATGTATTTCATGACTTGGTGGAGGGTAGAGGGAACGATAGAATTGCGATGAATCCATGGTCGTCCCAACAGCAAATTGTAGGAGGTGTCAGCATCTATCACGTAGCATGTCACCTCCGACCTTAGGTCCCCAATCTGGCATTTGAGCTTGACCTTCCCCATTGGACGGGTACTATTGGCATTGAACCCATAAATAGTAGTCTGGGTGGCGCTCAGACGGTGAGTAGGAATCTCGAGATGTTGCATGACTCGGCGAGGCATAACGCTCAATGCGGACCCGGGATCTACCTGAATGCGGTTCACCTCAGATGATCCAATATACCCTGCGAAGTAAAGGGGTTGATCATGTTTCCCTTTGACTTTCATATCATCTGCCGTGAAGGTGATGCAGGGAACATTTTGGGAGGTATGGAGGCAATCCTCTACATCTTCCTCCTTTGGTCCGATTGGCACCTGAGTCATGAAAGCCTCAGCATTAGCGAGGGCCTCTTGTAGAGCTTTTCTGGTTGATTTTGATAGCCTGAGGAGCTCATAAAGGGTAATTCAGGCCGGGATATTGGCTCGTTGAGCCAAGACATCAAAGCGGTAAGGTGCCGTGGATCCTTCCGCGATGTCTTTCAAGAGAACTTTGGAAAACCGAAGCTCTTTTTGTCTCTCCACGGGCTGCTTTGTGGAGGACTTGGCTGACTCTGCAGCGGGTTTTGGAGGAGTTACCGCCATTTCGTCATACTTTTTCAAATATGACTGCCCTGAACGGGTCTCCGCCACCAGTTGACTGGGTTCTGTGGCCAGGACTATCGTCTCCTCTTCTGAATCGGTCAGTGAGGGAACATCAGTCTCCGCTTCCCGAGAAGAGGCACATACCACATTACAGGATGTAGCCTTTGCTTTGTCTTTGGACTTCCTGCTGGTTACAGTGGTCCATTACTGGCCATCCACAAGGTCGGGATGAACCCACATGACTTCTTCCCGAGGTGTGGAAACGGGTGCCAGGCCCTTCTCTTGCTGTTGGTGAGGGTCTGTGTTGACCATTCTCAGCTCTCCTCTTGGGACAGGGACTACTCCAGAGGGTGTTGGAGGTTGCCTTCCAAACTGGAGGAATGACGTCATATTGGCCACCACCTTCTTCTGCTCTGGACGGAGTTTTAATACATCCGCGTCAATCAGAGCCCGAAGGATGTCCTTGAAGACATAACAGCTCTTGGTGGGGTGTCCCAACATCCTGTGATACATGCAGTAGTTGGGATTATCGGTTTTACCGACTTCTTCAGGGCGCCTAGCTTCAGGAAGGTTCAGTCGGTTGCTCTTGTTGAGTAATTTGAAGAGCGAGTCGACATGTTCATCCTTGAAGGAATACTGCTTGTTGGCACGTGGTTGGCTTGAGGAGCCACTTCCCTTGACCGGTTGAGGTTTGACGGGAGATTTGGTCCCTGTCGCCAAATTATCCTTCCTTTTCGCTTGGAGGGATGTATCTGGTGCACGCCTTGTTGTCCTCTCAGGTCTAGGTTTGTTTTCTTCTGCCCTGACCCGGGCGACAATTTCTTCAGCCTGTTCACCTTGTTGGATCAACTGCTTCCAGGTGCGGCTTTCGGTAACTCCTATTTGGGCGAGGAGTGAGGTTTGTAGATTATGGCGGCATGTTTCCACCAGGGTGACCTGGGTCATACCGCTTGGACATCGGAGTACTACGTTTCGAAATCTTTCTACGAAAGACTTAACGGACTCTCCCTTTCGCTGCTTGGTGGCTAAAAGGGTAGGCATGTTGACCTCCGAGTCATCTTCAAAGAAGCGTGTTAGGAAAGGCTTCTCTAAATCACCCTAATTCTTAATGGAGCCTTCTGGGAGCTTCATGAACCATTCAAAGGCGAGCCTTTTTAAGGTGCCGATGAACAAACGTGCCAGGATGGCATCATTATCTACCACATTCCCTGTTTGGGATTTAAAGTAGTAGATATGCTGGCTCGGTGAACCTTTCCCATCAAATGCTTGGAGGGTTGGAGCCTTGAACTTGGGCGGGTATGGAACCAGGTCCCACTCGGCCGGATATGGCCGGACCACTCCTGCTTCTTGGAGGCCTTTCCGGTTGGTAAGGGCCTCAAGACGTTGCTCCAACTGATTCATTCTTTTAGAATGAACCTTTCCCTGGTCTCAGTCGTCCTTTTCCTGCGATGAGGATTTAGACGAACCGGAAGAAAGTTGCTCTTCCTCCTCTACGTGTACAGAAGATGAGCTTTCCCCTTTTTTCATTTGCCTTTAGACTTCTTAGAGGAGGCTTTGTTGGTTGACTTCCTCTTGTCTTCAAGCAACTGTGCGAGCATCTACTTAAGGGAGTCGATAGATTCTTGCTGAGTACGAATCATCTCGAATTGTTCCTTCTGGACCTGGGCTTGCTGCTCCAAGCGCCTGGCGGTCTCCTCAGGAGTGCTAGTCATGTATATAAAGGCCTCTTTCTCTATAGAAGAGTTTGAAGCCTGTGACTCTGCAATAGCGGAATGCGAGTCATTCACCTCAATGCCCGGACTAGAGCATTGTAGTCAATCGGGGGAATTGCCCCGGTCCGGGTGCGAGTGTATCGGTACACTCCTTCCGATTCTGTGTCAGACTCATCATCGGAACTGATTGCAGGTTGTTTTCCTCTACTCCTGCTCGCCATGTTTGCAGTGAGCTCGGGATATTCAGTGTCAGAGAAGACCTTCCTCCTGTGGGAACGACTTCTTTTAGCTAATCGGGGAATCAGGGTCAGCTGTCTAAATAGAGACTGCTGGTTTGCACCTGAACTGCAACGACACTCAGAGAGCATCGTGATAAGCCGTTCGCAGCAACATGACGAAGTGATTCGATTAGCACTTATTTTCTTTGTCAAATAATCTCTCAGATCCGTGGGAGGAGGATCAAAGAGATTAGCCTTGTAATGCCGAGGGCGAGAGGCATCCTTGCTCTGTACAGCTAGGACGCGGGGTTCAGAGACGCGGTTCTCACGTCGTGGCCTCAAGACGCGCGTCTGGCGTCTCTGCTGAGAAGAGACGCGACTATCGCGTTGCTGATTATTACGTCGGGGCAGAGACGTTTGAGAGATGCAAGGCTACTGGGCCCCACGCCTAGAGGCGTGTGCTTCTTGTACTCGACAAGGCGTGCGAGTTTCGCCTTGGCGTCTGGGGAATGGGGCTTCAGATGAGCCAACTTGATGAACCTCGCGTTTGGGCTGCCAAACGCGGATTTTACGTGCCGGATGTGGTGCGTCAGAGACGCCGGTTTGAACTTTGCGTCCTGCCTCAGTTGGACGATCAGTTGTTCCAACTTGCAGTTGACGCGCACGCCTCCTCTGTCGGCGCTCAGCGTTCCGGTTACGTCGTGGGGGTTGAGAGAAACCAACGACGGCCGGTGCTGAGGAAGAGGATGGATTGGCTGGACACCAGAGAACTTGACCACGCGGGTCTCCTGAGAGACGTTGTCGCGGGTGTCACGCATGGCGTGATTGGCCACAACATCCCTCACAGCAGCTGCCTCTGAGAGAGGCTCAGAGTGGATTTCGGGGCAAGTCCCCGTAGAGACCCTGCGGTAGGCGCGGGCCTTTGGGCTCTTGGAGCCGGAAGAGAGGAACTCTTCATACTTTGCCTGGTCGAATTCTACGACGAGTGATTCGACCATATTCCCCTTATAGAGGACGTTACCTTGCGCCACAACTTGTTCGTCAGTAACGAAAGTAGTCCCCAGCGGAGTCGCCATCTCTTGTTTGATGGGAGAAAAATTCGCGTAAAGTTTCCTTGAATCAATTGAAAAGTTACAACGGACTTACACCCCGGTTACAAGGGAGGGAGGATATTGAGTCTTGAATCCTCCCTTTGTTTAATGCTGGGTTCTTCAAGTGGCGGTGGAAAGTGAATCTTGTTTTCTGTTGACCGGGTAGACGTCGAGAACTTCTCGGGATCTTCTCTTCGGATGGCGGACGGAGTAACACAGCTTTGTCGACCAAAATCTCAAAGAGATTGTAGGGAAATATTAACTTGTACGCAGCAAATTAGCTGAAGAGTTAGACTCTCTTTCCTTCTATGGGGAAGCTCTCAAGTCAAGCTCTTCTCCTTGATTTCTCTGATCTGATTGACCGACCTCTTCTCCATAGCAACGGGGCAATTTATAGAGGTTTCAGGGGCGAACGTGCCCCCTAAAAACACTCCATAATGGGGGTTAACTTTTCCCATTATGTGGGCCGTGATTGATCTCATAACCAGGGCGGTTACAACTAAGATGCGGGTGTCGACCCACGCGCCTTGGCGCTGCAGTGCTGGCTGAGACGCGGGTGTCGACCCACGCGCCTTGGTGCTGCAGTGCTGGCTGAGACGCGGGTGTCGACTCACGCTCCTTGGCGCTGTAGTGCTGGCTGAGACTAGCCCTGCGTCTGGAGTTGGGACTCTGCTTTTGACGACTTGTCTTTAATGATTTTTAGACAGCCTACAACGTCGTTCCAAACATCGAGTTAACACGAAGCCATCCAGACGCGAAGCTACCCAGAATCGCGAATCTAAGCGATTCCTCAGCGAACTTATTCCAATCCGGAAGCATGATTGAAAGTGGAGTTGAACTCAACCACTATGGCGACGTTCGCATTTCGCATATCATCAATCAAAGCAGTTCAAAGTATTCTGGAGTTTGAACCATTCCATTGCAGACTTACGAAAACTTTGAAGGGGGTCTTGTTGACACTCTAAAAAAGACAAGATTCCTAACTGGCCTGGACAATGTCTAACTTGTTGACATCTATAAAAGATAAGTGGTAGACAAGCCGACGACCAGTTCTTCACCCATTTAAGAGGGGACGTATCAACAACTTGGACTCTACTGATCCAGTGAAGCAGACAGTAAGCCAAAAAAAGCTCGTGAGAAGGCCCAAGTAGGTCTAGAGACACTAAGTTAGCTCAACACTTAGTCTCGCACAAGCCTACGAGATAAGTCTCGCATAAGAAGCCATAGTTGTTTAGCATCGCAGGGAGCTCCTTCACAGTCTCGCTGCGAGCTACTTACAACTTTGCACAGAAATGCTCAGTTAACTCTGCAGAGAGTTAGCTTCGCTCGAAACCCCATGCAGCTGCCCAAGAGGGTAATTGGTAGCTTCGCCACAAAGTTATCCAGCTCCGCTAAAGAGCTTTCTTTTAAGTTTGCCAGATGCTTCTCCCAGCTCCACCATGAGCTCAACGCAACGACTCCGCTGCGGGTCATTTATAGTCACCTTTGACCAATCAAATCTCTAGATGAGATAAAATCTAATTGAGATCAAATTTGGCAGTTGTTTGCCATGATCTTTTGACTCTCCCAATCAACTGAGAAGATCAGGAGAAATCTTTCAGTTATTTAGAAAGAATCAAGGGCGCATCCCTCATTTAGCAGAGTAGATCAAGAGATCAGCACTACTTGCTATTCCTAACTTCGCAAAAGCTGTCTCTAGCCTCGCGGTGAGGCTACTTTCCAGATGTAAAACAGATTGACTCAATCTGTTTTCAGATTTTCAGGGCGATTATACCCCTACTCCTCCTTATAAATAGCCTACCAGGGCGAGAGCTAAAAAGAGGAGAGGCTGAAAAAAAGAGGAGAGACGGCTAAGGACAGAGATCTACTCTCTTGCTTTCAAGAATTCAGAGAATTACTTCTCTAATCAGGGTGCTAATACCCTAAGATCTTCCTCCCTCTCAAGAAATTTTCGGAACCAGGCGAGAAGGAATTCCCAAGTGGAGGCAGCTTGAGAAGTAACAAGAGGGCTCTACCGACCTTCTATTCTCCAATTCCCCGAACCAAGTGAGAAGGGAATCCCATCAGGCAGCAGTCTGATTGTCTGATCAATCGCATCGTCAAAGGGATAAAGTGATCGCGCGCTGATCAGATTCCTACCGGCACACTTCTCCAGAAATCTCAGAGGAGATCTACCTGTAATTTTCTTTTTTTTAAAGAATTACTTGTAATTTCTCTCCTCGATACTTTTTTTTGTAAGTTTTCCCCTTTGCAAAATCAATGGAAAACAATATTTACTAAAATATCATGCATAGTCTTATTACAAGACATAACTTCTCTCTAATTAAGTTATTAATTAACATTTATAGTGATTTACCCATATCCATGATTTATTAACTAAAGCAGTCACGTAATTTATTAAACATGAATAAATATAATTTATAAAACAAAAACACTTAGAAACTAGCCATAGAAAGGTAGCTCTCTTTCCACGATCGCAATGGTTCCAGGATCGTCCAAATCGGACTCCGGATGCTCCAGATACCGCCCAAACACTAGAAACCACATAAACAGGTTAAATATGTAATAAAAATATCTCAATTGCAAATAGTATAACTTATCAGGGGGTTTTCTGTAGTTTTACCTTTTATGGTTTTGGATGCGGGTTATGTGGCTTATTGGTTTGGATTTAGATCCACAACTCATACCCATTAATATAAGTGATGGGTTATGGGTTATAGGGCTAACGGGTTTGGCTTTAATGTGTTAAAGGGTTTGTATTGAATTATTGCGTATAAACCCAATAGAAGGAGAAAGAGGGAACAAGAGAGAGGGCAGGACAGCAAGAGGCTGGCGGCCCAGGGTGGCCGCGGCCACCACGGGCGCCGCGGCCACCACGGGCGCCGTCTGCCCTGCCAGCCGCAACCCTTAGAGGGAGAGAGGGAGAGGAATAAAGAGATGCAGAGAGAGAGAGAAAGGAAAATTAGAAGAAGAAGAAGAGAGGAAGAGAAGAAGAAAAAGAAGAAGAAGGAAGGGAGAGGGTTGGCTGGACTAGGCCGGCCGCGCATGGCCGTGGGGCGGCGCCGAGCCTGGAGGCGGCGGGTGACGGAGCCCCTGGCCCTGGCATGGATGAGAGAGAGAGAGAGGGAGTGAGAGAGGAAGATTGAGAAAAAGGGGAGAAAAGAGAAATAGGGAAGGGGAGAGAGAGATAGAGTAAAAGTAAGAGAGTTAAGGAGAGAGATTGAGTTAGAGAGAGATAGAGAGGGGTTTTATAGAGAGGGGGAAGAAAGAGGGAGAAGGCGGTAGAGTATGGCGGTGGAGAAAGATGTTAGATTAAAGGGGAAGGAAAAGAAATGATTGGAGGAGAAGAAGAAAAGAAAAGAAAAGAAAAGAAATAAATTAATATTATTTAATTAGGTAAAAATTTGACCAGTTCTGAACAGTTCTCAAAAATTTATAAAATAGAGAATATTACCCTAAGACATAATATAAAAATAGTTTGAAGAAATTCAATTTAGTTTGCAAATTAAAAATCCTGGAAGGTTTCGTCGGTATTGGGCGATACTGGTTTATCCAGATTTTGGAATAATTCAGAAAAAATCCCTAAAAATACCCTAATGTAGCTAATATAATTTTAAGATAAAAGGTGAAAGCAGATTCTCAAAATTCAACTCCATTTGTGAATTAAAATCCATAGAGCCAATTATCAGTATCGGTTGACACTGACTTCGGAGATTTTCCAAAATAATATAGAAAAATTCTAGAAAATTCTGAAAAATCTAAAATATTGAAAAATCATATTTGAAACTAAAACTGGCTCAGCCTGATTAGCAAAAAAGTCAAATCAACTTTGTACGCCGTATCGAGTACTGATATCGTGATGCGTACATCAAGGATTGGGGGTTACACCTTCGATAGGGTATTCGCTAGGACAGGTCAAAATCAATTTCACATATTTCAAGGACCTATGAGTGAATCCTTTCCATGAAACTTCAATTCAGGGTGCTGGAATTATTTTGATCTTCATCGGACCAATCACATACAAATTCTCAATCCAATTAGTCCTACACTGAACCATCACGTCCATCTTGGGGATTTGACAATGATCATGAGAAACTGATGAGCACATTAGAGGAAAGTTTTGAATCCATGCAGCAGACTATGGTTGAAACCAATCAGCAGCTAATTGAGACATGTGCTTATATGGATAAGATAATGACTCATCTCAGTCAACATGTTTCAATCCTAAGTCCAGATCAAGTTCAAGAATTTCATCAACTTCCACAAGTTGATTTCCACAGCAATCATGAGGACAAGCAACCAACATTTGAGGAGCCTTTTGAAAAATTAAGGCAACTTTCACAAGAAAAACTCAGTGACAGTGTTCAACACTTGGTCCGTCTAAATAGGATAGCAAATGAGGTAGTTAGTCGGCAAGTGAAGAATTCCTTATCCACTCAATCTATTCCTGAGCCAAAACGTTCAATTCTAGAGCACATTCATTTTCATGAAGCGAAAAAGTTTAAAAATTTAAGATCCGACAAGCAAATCAATGATCATATTGACGTGTCTACTCATTGTATTGAGATGCCCTTCGAGTCCACTCCATCGTTTAATTTGAATCGTATTGAGGAGCTTGAACAGCAGAAGCCTGTTGAGGAAGTTGTGAATATGCATGAAGTGTACAAATTTGATAATGATCGTCAGTGTCTGGATGAAGTGATTAGAAATTATTTGGCTACACATACATCTCATTGGAAGTCGGTTGAATCTTATTGTGAAGATGAATGTGATAATGATGAACTTTTGATTGAAGAGAAATTTGAGGATGAATTTTCTAAGTTATATGAAAAGACAAGTGTTGAGGAGCATTATATATTATCCACTCATATGGAGAAAGTGGAGCACACTGATCAAATATGCGAGGATGCCTATATGGATAATGAGCCTTTGTTTCTTGAGTTTTTTTTACTGAAGAGTGTGATCATAGTGGTGAGAAAACATGCTTTTAGAATATTGAATCTAGAATTCCCTTTGAGAAAAGAAAACTCGATTTGAGTATCTTCACTTTCGATGAGCAACCAATGATCAAACTTTTGAAAACATGATTCAAGAATCTCTAATTGATCAAATATTTGAAAACCTATTTAAAGACAACCCATATGTTTGGCTAAAATAGTTAGGAATGTTTTGGTTAGTTACACACCTCCAAAGAAAATTGTTGATCTAAGTTTTGAGGTGATATTTGAGGACGAGCTTAAATTCATAGGCAGTCATATTGTAGCCACTCTAATTATATTGTGTGATAATGATGAATTTATGAGAAAAAGATATGAGAAGAAGAAAAGGAGGAGATGGAGGAAAGTGATAAATAAGTTGGAGAGGATGAAATTAAAGATGACAAAAAGATTAACATCTCCAATATGTTCCTTAAAGAGAACCCATTGGAATGATGGGAAGCAAGCTCGAGGGAATAGACCTAGAAAGACTAAGTGTGGGGGAGATGAAAAGTTGTACATATGTATATATTTATTTTATTTTTCTTTTAGTTTTTGAGTATTTTTATTTCTCTTTTAGTTAGTTGAGTCAGTTTTAGTGAGTTTTAATTATCTCTTTCGCTAACCTATGTGCCGAGTTTGTTACAAGTGATACAAGATAAGCAAGGAGGCATCCACCATAGGAGCATTTTTGTTGCTTCGGCAACTAGGTTCTCTACCGCACTGTGAGTATTTCTAATTCTAGCATATTGTTTACATTTTTATACCTTTTGTATGATTGGATTGCATGATCGGCATAATTGTGTGCATGTTTTGGATGTGTAAATTACATGCTACATTACTTTTATCTCTATATTCATTTGTGTGCCTGAGGACATGACACAGTTTAGGTATGGGGGGAAATTCACATATTCTTTTTTTTAGGAGTCTTTTGGTTTGCTTTTAGAGTTTTTTGTTTTGTTTTCTTTCTTTATTTTTTCCTTTAGAAATCTTGAAAAAAAATAAAATTTTCTACAAATGGTTAGCTAGTATGTGAGTAATTAGTATCTATGAGTGATTTTTAAGGTGAAATCAAGATGAAAGAGTCATAAAGTCTTAAAATAAAGATTAGAATGTAAAACAGACATACCATCTAAACTTAGTTTAAGTGATTATGTACCCAATAACACTTACACTATTAGTTCATAGGTTTGAGATATTGATTACAACTAGAATACTAAAAATATATATATATATACAAAAAAATTATATAGTAAAATATTATTATTAATAAGTCTTATCTTGTGGCCTCAATTACATGAATAATTAAGTCTGTTAGAGTGTTTTTACATTTATTGCTCTAATATCATCTTGTTTGGGTACATTCGCCCAAAGCTCGCTACATGAGTAGCTGAGAAAGCCTAATAGGATAAGACACCATAAAAATATAATAATTTTGATTATCAATTAGTTAGGTGCCTTGACCTCAGGAAGCCTCAGTATCTATGCGAAAGATAGTTAAAAAGGTTATAAAAAATGTTATCACAAAAATAAGTATGAAAATTGGAGTCAATATTCTCAAGCTTGAGAACTAACATCACGATCACGGGGTACATAGAATCTGAAACTGAGGACAGTTGGTGTAAAGTTTTAGATTTTAGTCTTTATTTTATAGCCAATATGATTTCTTGAATTGAGTTTTTACTTAAAAATGAAACTCATGGAAATTTATAGTCTTGCTAGCTAGTTAGCTTGAAAAAAATGATTTTTTTCTTTCTTGATTTTCAATTATCCTTATTTTACTTTTGTTTATTTCTTAATCTCGTTCTTTTATGGATTTTATGCGTGTAATCCACTGAGAATCCTCAGGAGACAAAACTCATCCTCTAGGGATAATCTAAGGGTTTAACGGCTTGTTGCACGTGCTAAGTGCAATCGTAATTCCTACGAAAGTGAGTTAGGATAGTTTAAATTTTCTATTTGTTTGTGTTTAGTTTTCTTTTTATTAGTTTTGCTCGAGGACAAGCAAAAGATAGGTGTGAGGGTATCTGATGAGCATAATTTTACCACATTTTCATACTCTTATTTATCTATTATTTGAAATAATGCTACTCGGGTATATTTGATTGAATTTTGTAGGAAACAGGTAAAGAAAAGAGAAGAGGAATCTGGTTACTTTCAGCAATAAAATCACGCAATTTGTAAAAGATTGAGGGCTGCTTTCTAAACATGTTGCGGTGTTTAGGCCATAAGTTTAGCTACATGACTCTAAAAGAAATCATTTAAGATGTTTATAGAAAGGGAATTCGAAGATATACAACTTTGGTGTTAAGAGTTTTTGCTGATTCGACTGTTTGATTTCCCGTATTGACCATTTATAGAATCAGCCTAAGTCAAAACTGATTTAATATGTACTATCTTTAATTTGAGGGGTTTTTTGTAAAAATATTCTTTATTATATAAGGAGAGAGGGTTGCTGTGGCCGGCATCTAGGTTTTAGGTTTTATTTTATTTTTTTATTTTTCTTTGTTTTTAATGCAACTTCATGGCGGCCAATCTTTGTAGTAGGGATTCATTTTAATATAAAACTGTTTTTCCTCCTTTTATTCGTCTTAGAAACTGTGTGCAGAGAAGTGCATACAATGTTTCTTTCCATTGATTACAACAAAAAGAGTTTAGCTTTTTCATCATTGCATGAGAGAGGGCGCGCCAGGTAAGGTTGGCTTTTTCTTTTTAATTTCATTTTATTTTGATTTTAATTTTTTAATGGCAATTTTTTTTCTTCTTAATCTTAATTAATTATTAATCACATGTAATTAATTTAATGCTTACTAAATATTTAGAATATATTTGTGACAGGAATCTTAACATGAATTGGTAATTTTTCTAGTATCTAGGGAAGATAAATTTAGGCGAGATTATCTTGTGGTTATCCGTTGGATCTCCTATATAGGGCTATTTGCACACCAATTGACTGACAACTTTTAGCAGATTAATTTCTAAAATAATTGGATATTTGACAGGTTATGTATCGAGAGTTAATGGTCCATGCTTAGGATTTTGTTATCTTTATGCTATTTGTTTAATTTTAAGTTAATTTACCTTTGATGGATCATGTAACTGGAGAATACCCCGTGCTTAGGTCTAGTGTTCAGACTTACTTTGCATATTAGAAGTAGAGATTTGGTGAGCAATAACAGACTAGTATGGAGACCAAAATTGACCGCATAATGCTAGATTAGGGGATTCGACCCTAAATGCTTGACTTAACTTTTTCTATATTAATTGTTAGTTTAAAAATCCAACTCATAAACTTTTCACCCAATTCGCCTAGAAGTGTTGAAACTAAAAGAGCCACCTGTCTCTGTGGACCGACCCTCAAGTGCTGCAATAATCTACCGTGCACTTGCGGTTAATTAAAACAGGAGAGCGAAATCTCCCCCATCAATCATTGGTTAAATATGCATTAAACGAGTGAAGTAGAAAGACTAAGGAAACTAAGAATAAACATCTAAATAAATAAAATTTTATGACATTCAAGTTGAGTTGAAAAAATCCTAAGCATATCACACTTACACATAAAGCATATCTATTAAATCAAAATAACAGAATGAGATTAGAAGTACAAAATCCCTTTTAAATTCAAATGAAAACTATGATTCCTTCTTTTATGAGGGTTAGAGTATAGGAGGACTTATGAGAGTTAGACCTTATTCTTATAATCATTCGGTCATTTTTACTTAGATACTTAAAAGTTCTTTTTGTTGCAAGAGGTTTGCTTTCAACTAACATTTTTGTTCTTTTATTGGATTTTGTGGGTGCAATCCGCTGAAAACCCTCAGAAGACAACAATCCTCCTTTAGGGGAAGTCTAGAGCTTTAAAGGATTGTTGCACATACTCAGTGCAATTGCGTCACCTATGAAAGTGGTGTAATAATTCTCTTGATTTTTGTTTGCTCGGGACGAGCAAAAGATAAGTGTGGGTATATGATTAGTCTTTAATATTGCATATTTCATACCACATCTTCACATTTATTTTATATAAAATATTGCTAATAATGGTTTTCTTATGTGTTCTTAGGTCCATGGTGTGGAATGAAGAAGAAGCCCAAAATCTCATTTAATTGGTGATTAAAAGCCTACAAAGATAGTCATTGACCTTGGAGGGTAGTTCTATCAAACCTGGGTGTCCAAAACAAGAATCCAATAGGTACGGCTGATGGAGGGACGAAGCGAGAGCACGCAGCAGGCGGTACCACGTGTGCGGCCCCAGACGAGCCTCGTAAACGCAGCTTTTGTCGTGTTTTAGTAGCAGTACTGGTGCGGCTGCGCAAGTACTTCGGTCCGGGGATTGTCCCCCTGGCCCCTTTCCTCCTAATGCCTATAAAAGACCCCTTGGTGTTCTTCACAAGGGGATATCTAGAGTTAGGGTTGTGATATTAGTTTGTTTTTTTAGAGTTTTAGTTTGCTTGTGTTTTGTTCTTCTTCTAACTTAGTTTAGCCATTAGAGTGAAAGAAAGAGAGAAAGAGTGTGTACAAGCTATTGTTGGCCAAAAGGTTACACTCTCCATTTATTGAGTTTTGATGATGACAAACCAAATTAGTGCTATTTGGTACTAATGAGTTTGTTTAAGATAAGTTTCAGGTTAGTACCATATTTGGAGGCCATTGCTTAGCTATTGCAACAACTTCTAGGTTTCATGAAGCAAAGAAGGCATATTGCATATTAAGGAAGGAACATAGAAGAAGGGGCTCTAGCAAGGCATAGCATGGCTCAAGACTTGAAGATTGCTCAACAAGATTTGTTTTTAGTTTTATAGGTCTAGAATTTTGTTAAAGAATGATGAACAGGTTTGAAGCTCTATCACACACGTTTTTGCGCACATATTGTTTCTAAGATGATTTTCTATAAAATGTACAAAAATATTTTGATACAAAATCCTCTGCCTACAAATCAATTTTTATGTTTTATACTTATTACTATTTAAAGATATTTTTCATAAAAATCAAAGTCTTTTCAAAATTGTGTTTTAAACTTGACTTTTGACCTGAGCCGGTCGACCGCACCAGTCGACCGTGCCTGTGTCAGTCTTGTCCGGTCGACCGGACAAGTCGACCGAGGTTCTGGCAGATGCACGTATCAGTGTGCATGTTTGCCGGTCGACCGGGCGGTCGACCTGACTGAAGTGGCTTTGCTCTCGGGTTTGTTGGGTCGACCGGGCGGTCGACCGTATGCCTGTAACGGCTCTATTTTTGTATAGGCGGTCGACCGACCGGTCGACCGGACTAGCCGTTGAACAGTAAACGGCTATTTTCTGGGCTGTTTTATATTTTGTCTTTTTTGTGTTTAAAATTGGTTTAAGGGATATATTTCAAACCTAATACTCTCTGATTAATCCTAATTATGTTTTATCCCTTAACCCTAGCCCTCTCCTATAAATATAGGTGTTTGGGGAGAGATTGTTTACAACAATTATTACAAGAAAAATTCAAAAGTTTAAGGCATTCAAAAGAGCTTTGTTTCTTGGTTTTTGTGCTAAAATTCTCTTTCATTTTCTGAAGTGTTTTTGAAATTCTCTCTGATTTAATTTTTCTTTCTTCACTTACAACAAGAGCTTCATTCCTACTCATTGTTCTCTAAGGACCTTTTTGTAAGGGAAGAGACTTTTGAAAGAGAGAGTTTGTGGTCTTTTGACTACTCAGAAATTGCTTGTAATTGAGATTGTGGAGTTGGGTACTCCGGTGTAATTGTGATTTCTTTGTGATAGTGGAAGTAGCTAGAATCCTTCTGGGGAAGGCGGGGAGTAGAGCTGGGTGCTCGAACCTCGATAACATATCCTTGTGTTTGCGTTTGGTTTACATTCTTGCACTTACTACTTGCTTATCATCATCATTGCCATATTTACTTGCTTTCATTCATCTTGTGAATCTTGTTGGGTGATTGTTACATCTTAATTTTAATTTGTCCATTGATTAGCATTATCACCTATTCACCCCCCTCTAGGTGATTTTCAATTGGTATCAGAGCCTGGACTCTAGGTTTTGGCTTAACATCCATAGAGAGATCCTTAAAATTTGCTAATCAATATTTTTATTCATACATTCATACACTAGTAAACATGGCCGATAACATTAAAACCCCTCCTAAATTTGATGGACTTAATTTTCCTATTTGGAAGGTTAGGATGACTATATTTTTGCAATCTTTGGGTAGCCTAGTGGCCAAGTCCTTGACCAAACCCTATGTAGCACCCGATGGTGATGAGAGCACTTGGACCGACTTTAACTTTAGAGAATATGAGGCTAACTCCAAGGCCCAAAACTCCCTATTAACCGCCTTGAATGAGGATGACCTTACACGGGTAATTCATTGCCAATCCGCCTATGAGATTTGGCAACATTTATTGGTCACACACGAAAGGACTTCACAAGTTAAGAGAGCTAAGATAGATCTCTTGAGGTCCCAATATGAGTCATTCAAAATGATTAATGATGAGTCTATTGATAGTATGATTACAAGATTTACTAAAATCACTAATTATCTTTCTTCCTTAGGTGATGACATCTCCAACGATCAAAAGGTGCAGAAAGTGATTCAGGCTCTTCCGTCTTTATGGGAGATAAAGGCCACCACCTTAAAAGAATTGAACGACAAGGACGAGATGGACCTCATTAGTCTCATTGGGAACCTAAAGACCCATGAGATGGAGAAGAAGGCAAGAGAAGAGGCCACTACTTCAAAGAAGAAATCCATAGCTTTCAAGACTTCATCCACCAATGATGACGATGAAGAAGACGAAGAAGAAGATGAGGAGCTAACTCTACTTGTGCGGAACGTCAAGAGGTTGTACCGGAAGAACAAGCTCAACTTTCGGAGAAAATTTGAAGGCAAAGAGGAGAGAAGGATCATTTGCTACAATTGCCGCAAACCCGGACATATCATGGCGGATTGCCCGGAGTTTAAGAAGAAGATGACTTCCTCCTTCAAGCCAAAGAAACCGGAAGAAAAGAAAGCATACAAGGCAACGTGGGATTCGAAAAGCGAGTCCGAAGAAGAGGTGGATACGGCGAACATGTGTTTCATGGCAAACACTCCTAAGGTAACCCCTCAATCTCATGATGATGAAGATGATGAACTAAGTAAGGAAGTTCTTGTACATGCCTTTGTTGAACTTTCTGAAACTTATGACAATAAAAAGATTGAATGTTTTAAATTACAAAAAGAAGTTGCGTTTCTTAAAAATCAACTTGCTATGGTTTCTAAAGAAAAAGATGATCTTTCTTCTAATCTCATTTCTATTCAAGAAGAATTTAGTGCCTACAAAATTTCTTGTAAGGCAAAATCTCCTATGATTGATAAAAATGAAATTTCTTCTTTTAAATCTAAAATTAATGATTTTGAAAAAGTTTTGAAAGATTGTGCTTTTAACACTAAGAAACTTGAAGAAAAGTTTTCCAAAAAGCACACCTCTCATGCTAAAAATTCACATGCTCACACTACACATGCTAAATCTTTTCATGCTCACAACTCTCATGCTTACAAATCACACACTCATTATGCTTTCAAATATGGTAGAGTATATATATGCACATATTGTGGTAAGAATAGACATTTAGCTAAATTTTGCTATGACCAAGTTAATAGATCAAATAATCTTGTTTGGGTTAATGAAACTAACCCTCTAGGACCCAAGAAAATGTGGGTACCAAAATCAAGTCCTAAATTATTTGATGTAGGTACACACCAAGGCTCCAAGACGTAGGGAGCGGTGGTACCTTGATAGTGGTTGTTCAAGACACATGACATGGGACATCAATAACTTTACAACCCTATCAAGTTACATGGAAGGTGGCTCCGTCACCTTCGGGGATGACTCCAAAGGAACTATCATCGGTATAGGTAACATTCAAATTGGTTCATCTCCTATTATAGAGAATGTTGTTTTAGTAGATGGTTTAAAACATAATTTGCTTAGCATTAGTCAACTTTGTGACCATGGACTTAAAGTTATTTTTGATGATTCTTCTTGCAAGATTTTTGATGTTAAATCCGATGTTTGTATTCTTACCGGTTTTCGTGACAATAATGTTTATATCATTGACATGCTTAATTTAGATTGTTCTACTAAATGCTTGAATGCTTTTGATGAAAATTTTTGGCTTTGGCATAGAAGATTAGGACATGCATCTTTTGACCATCTTGCTAGAATTAATTCTAAGGATATAGTAAAGGGTATACCTTGCTTGAAGTTTGAGAAAGACCGCATTTGTGGTGCGTGCCAACTTGGGAAACAAACCAAGTCTTCCTTCAAACCAATTAAGGATATCATGACTACTAGGCCCTTAGAACTAATTCATATGGATCTTTTTGGACCAACACAAACTAAAAGTTTAAATGGTAGTAGATTTGCATTTGTTTTAGTTGATGATTTTTCCCGTTTCACTTGGGTTTTCTTCTTGCAAAGTAAAGATTAAACATTTTCTCATTTCAAATTTTTCGAAAAAGGGTTAAAAAAGAAAAGGGTTTTTCGATTTTGAGAATAAGGAGTGATAGAGGTGGTGAGTTTGTTAACCAACTCTTCATGACTTATTGTGATGAAAAGGGAATCAAGCATGAAATGTCTTGTCCTAGGACTTCACAACAAAATGGAGTAGTAGAAAGGAAAAATAGAACACTTCAAGAGATGGCTAGGACAATGATAAGTGAATATGACCTCCCTCAATATTTATGGGCCGAGGCCGTAAACACCGCATGCTATATTTCAAATCGTATTTATGTGTGTAAGAATTCTTCCAAAATATCTTTTGAAATGTATCATTATAGAAAACCTAATGTTGCATATTTTAAAGTTTTTGGATGCAAGTGTTTTGTTTAAATACTAAGGAGAATTTGGATAAATTTGATGCTAAGGCTTATGAAGCTATCTTTGTTGGATATTCTTCTACTAGCAAAGCATATAGAGTATTTAATAGATTTTCACTTACTATTGAAGAAACCATGCATGTTAAGTTTGAAGAATCTAATGTGGTTGTTGAGAATGTTGTAGAGATTGAACCATTAGGTGAAGACATGGAGAGACTATCCTTGAAGGACTCACCCGCTCAAGAAGAAAAGCAAGAATCAATTGATGATGTTCAAGAGGACAAAGAGGAAAGCTCTCAACCGCTTCCTAAAGCTTGGACATACGCTACAAATCATCCTAAGGAGCTCATCTTGGGTGATGCATCTAAAGGAGTCACAACGCGCTCCAAACTCCATGACCTATGTGGTAACTTTGCTTTCATTTCTCATGTTGAACCCAAAGGCATTCTCGAAGCCGAGACGGACCCATATTGGTTGCTTGCCATGCAAGAGGAACTCAATCAATTTAAGCGCAACCAAGTTTGGCACCTTGTTCCTAAGCCCCACGATAGACCAATAATTGGTACTAAGTGGATCTTTAGAAACAAGATGGATGAGTCCGAAAATGTCATTAGGAATAAAGCTAGGTTAGTGGCCCAAGGTTACACTCAAGTTGAAGGAATTGACTTTGAGGAGACCTTTGCACCCGTAGCACGGCTTGAAGCCATACGGATGACACTAGCTTTTGCATCTTTCAAAAATTTTAAACTTTTTCAAATGGATGTAAAAAGTGCATTTTTAAATGGTTTTATTAATGAAGAAGTTTTTGTTTCTCAACCTCCCGGTTTTGTTGATCATGTTCATCCCAATTTTGTTTTCAAACTTGATAAAGCTTTATATGGATTAAAACAAGCTCCTAGAGCTTGGTACGAAAGGCTTTCTAGTTTTCTAATTTCAAATGATTTTGTTAAAGGTAAAGTAGACACAACTCTATTTACTAAGCATGTTGATAATGATATATTAATTGTGCAAATTTATGTAGATGATATAATTTTTGGTTCTACTAATGAGCTCTTATGCAAGGATTTTAAAAAGGTCATGCAACTTGAATTTGAAATGTCTTTAATGGGTGAGCTCAATTTCTTCCTTGGACTCTAAATCAAGCAATTGCAAAACGGGACGTTCATAAATCAAGCCAAGTACGCAAAGGAACTCGTAAAGAAGTTTGGACTTTAAGGCTCAAAGACTTGCAACACTCCCATGGCAACTACAACCAAGCTTGATAAAGATGACCAAGGTAAAGATGTTGATATTAAATTATATAGAAGCATGATAGGAAGTCTTTTATATTTAATGGCAAGTAGGCCGGATATCATGTTTAGTGTGTGTCTTTGTGCTAGATTTCAATCGTGTCCTAAAGAGTCCCATCTTATTGCGGTAAAACGCATTATTCGTTATATTAAGGGCACATTGGGATGGGTCTATGGTATCCGAAAACCGGAGATTTCTCAATGACGAGTTATTCGGATGCCGACTATGCGGGTTGTAGAGTAGATAGAAAGAGTACTAGTGGGACATGTCAATTTCTTGGTAATTGTCTTGTTTCATGGTCCCCTAGGAAATAAAATTCCGTAGCACTCTCAACCGCCGAGGCGGAGTATGTTGCCACGGGGGCTTGTTGTGCACAAGTCCTTTGGATGAAACATACTCTCCATGATTTTGATTTGCATTTTGATCATATAAAAATATTTTGTGATAATACTAGTACTATACACATGACTAAGAATGCAAATCAACATAGTAAGACCAAGCACATTGAGATTAGATATCACTTTCTTAGAGATCACTTTGAGAAAGGAGATATAGATATTGATTATGTTTCTACGGATTTGCAACTAGCGGATATTTTCACTAAACCTCTTGATTTTGCTAGATTTTCGTTTATTTGTGGAGAACTTAATGTTTGTATTATTGATTAAACATGTGATTCCTAACCCTTTTTGATGTATGACAAAAAGGGGGAGAATAAGTTAGTGCATGATAAAAATAAATTTATATGGTCTTGGTTCTATATGAGTTTATATGAGTTTATATATGTTTTTGTTGTCTTGTTTTGTTTTCATGAGTTTTGAGAATTCTTGTGTTTTGTTAGTATCAAGAAAATAACATGTGTTTTTCATTATTGTTTCAATTGGTTCAAATTGGTATCAAGAGCATATATGTTTTTATGTTTTTCAATGAGTTCTTGTGTTTTTGAGTCTAAATGTTTTCTTTATATAGCATAATTTGAGGGGGAGTTTTCTCCTCCCCTATATTTTTATCTTGTAGCCTATTTGTTTTGTCATCATCAAAAAGGGGGAGATTGTTGGCCCAAAAGGTTACACTCTCCATTTATTGAGTTTTGATGATGACAAACCAAATTAGTGCTATTTGGTACTAATGAGTTTGTTTAAGATAAGTTTCAGGTTAGTACCATATTTAGAGGCCATTGCTTAGCTATTGCAACAACTTCTAGGTTTCATGAAGCAAAGAAGGCATATTAAGGAAGGAACATAGAAGAAGGGGCTCTAGTAAGGCATAGCATGGCTCAAGACTTGAAGATTGCTCAAAAAAGATTTGTTTTTAGTTTTATAGGTTTAGAATTTTGTTAAAGAATGATGGATAGGTTTGAAGCTCAATCACACACGTTTTTGCGCACATATTGTTTCTAAGATGATTTTCTATAAAATGTACAAAATATTTTTATACAAAATCCTCTGCCTACAAATCAATTTTTATGTTTTATACTTATTACTATTTAAAGATATTTTTCATTAAAATCAAAGTCATTTCAAAATTGTATTTTAAACTTGACTTTTGACCTGAGCCGGTCGACCGCACCAGTCGACCGTGCCTGTGTCAGTCTTGTCCGGTCGACCGGACTAATCGACCGAGGTTCTGGCAGATGCACGTATCAGTGTGCATGTTTGCCGGTCGACCGGGCGGTCGACCTGACTGCAATGGCTTTGCTCTCGGGTTTGTTGGGTCGACCGGGCGGTCGACCGGTTGCCTGTAACGGCTCTATTTTTGTATAGGCGGTCGACCGACCGGTCGACCGGACTAGCCGTTGAACAGTAAACGGCTATTTTCTGGGCTGTTTTAAATTTTGTCTTTTTGTGTTTAAAATTGGTTTAAGGGATATATTTCAAACCTAATACTCTCTGATTAATCCTAATTGTGTTTTATCCCTTAACCCTAGCCCTCTCCTATAAATAGGGGTGTTTGGGGAGAGATTGTTTACAACAATTATTACAAGAAAAATTCAGAAGTTTAAGGCATTCAAAAGAGCTTTGTTTCTTAGTTTTTGTGCTGAAATTCTCTCTCATTTTCTGAAGTGTTTTTGAAATTCTCTCTGATTTAATTTTCTTTCTTCACTTACAACAAGAGCTTCATTCCTACTCATTGTTCTCTAAGGACCTTTTTGTAAGGGAAGAGACTTTTGAAAGAGAGAGTTTGTGGTCTTTTGACTACTCAGAAATTGCTTGTAATTGAGATTGTGGAGTTGGGTACTCCGGTGTAATTGTGATTTCTTTGTGATAGTGGAAGTAGTTAGAATCCTTCTGGGGAAGGCGGGGAGTAGAGCTGGGTGCTCGAACCTCGATAACATATCCTTGTGTTTGCGTTTGGTTTACATTCTTGCACTTACTACTTGCTTATCATCATCATTGCCATATTTACTTGCTTTCATTCATCTTGTGAATCTTGTTGGGTGATTGTTACATCTTAATTTTTTATTTGTCCTTTGATTAGCATTATCACCTATTCACCCCCCCTCTAGGTGATTTTCACACATTTATCAGCGGGCTATAGGTGACACACCCTCTATACAAGCACCTTTTGTAGCACAACATCACCAAGATGAGCAAAGTCCTTTCCCGAGTGCAACTTTACATCCAACTAGAGGAGGTAATGAAGGCTTCCTTCAATCTCTCCAGAAAGCCAAACAATGACGAAACAAAGTCAAAGTCCACTCTCGAAGGTTTCAATCAAGCTTCAGACCGATATCGGGGGCAACCTCCTTTTAAGAAGCAGGCGATCTCCATCCCCCAAGTCCAATCCAAAGCTACCGGCAAACACAACATCTCACTCTGCTAAAGCTCCCAATCAGCGAAGTATTCAACACCTTCATAGATCAACCATGGGTCAGACACCCGAAGCTGATCCAGCCTAATCCTTCACTGCCCGAGTCAGAGGAGTACTACTCTTACAACGACTACAAAGGATACCAAACCATCCATTTCTAGTCCCTCAAAAAATACTTGGAGAAGCTCATCCAGCAAGGCTTCCTCAAAGAAGTAAGTCCTCACCCACGAGGCAGTTTTCTGGCAGCCAAACACACAGCCTCTCCGAGAGCAAAATGCGATCACCCAGTATAAGATGATTGACTGACTTTTCGACTTCCATACATACAGTGTACACCCTTCCAATTTACCTTTATGTATTGTATTTATGAGAATAAAATACTATTCAATTCTTCACATTTTGCAGTACAGTCGTTCGTCCACATGCCACGCAGATGAGGTATCTCTCACTCTGAGGCAGCCAAGAAAACCCCTCATGGATGGGATGTGCCGCCATACGGAAGCGGCTCCGACATAGATCCAGCTATGCGCCATGCTGATGGGATATCCCCCACTCGGAGGAAGACAACAAAACCCCTCGTGGATGGGATGTGCCCCACACGGAGGTGGTTCTGGTATACATCTAACCATGCAACATGCTGATTGGATATCCCCCACTTGAAAGCAGCCAAGAAAAACCCCGTGGATGAGATGTACCCTACGTGGAGGCCGTTCTGAAATACATCCATCCATACACCCCAGTGATAGGATTTTCCCTGCTCGGAAGCAGACATGCGATGCTTCGCTAATGGGATGTGCCCCAACTTGAAAGATCGTGTTTGCACACTCCTAGATGGGATGTGCACCTGCGTGAAGGTGTTAACACAAACATGCCTACGAGCCTTTCTTGGTTGTCTTATGTGAGCCAAAACCCTCCATTGTGGGATTTCCTCCACTCGAAGCCCCGCCCTGCTATAAGTATGTGTCCCTTCTCAGAGTGCACGATTCTCCACTGATGGGATATGTTCCCACTCGGAGGATCACATCTTTACACACTTAGACGGGATGTGCCCTGCGTGGAAGTGTTAACGCAGACATGCCCACGGGCCTTTCGGTGGTCCTACGGGAGCTGAAATCCTCGTTGCTAGATTTCCTCCGCTCAGAGTCCCCCACTCTGCTGTAGAAATTTCTCCCTCTCAGAGCCCTCATCTATTCCGCTGATGGGATGTTCCCCCAATCGGACAGGCAAGCCTATTGGCTCCCCTCATCTGAACCTACAGGCGAATGAACCCCCAGCTGTTTTCCTTTATCGGGTTTCTTTCATATTCCAATGTTGGGATGTGCCCCCACTCGAGAGATAGCTCTGTGGATGGGATATCCCCCGCATGAGAAGACAACTTCAATGTTGGGTTGCTCCCACTTTGGAGGTATCAGATCGTTGATTGGGTAGGGGCCCCTATCCGGAACAGACACATTTAGCCTGTTGTTGCGATTTCCCCACCTCAGACCAATTTTTTCAGGTACCACCAGACTATGGCTATATACAGGATCAGGTATATCTATGAGAGTTTTTTTATTTGGATTATCCCCTCGATGTATTATTTTCATATGGTCATACATCCAATAGCTCTCCCAAGAATGTGACGCTATAGGAATAATTTTCAACAATGAGGACCTCAGGTATGATTTAAAGTTTAATTATGCTTGATTTTGTCTGGGGACAACCCAGGTTGTGTCGCTTAGGCGAGGGTGACATGAGATTTAGGGAATATCTATGAGGGTTTCCTTATTTGTATTATCTCTTTGATGTACTAATCTTGTTAACCCGTAAACTAGGCTCACACAACTCATTTTTTCTGCACTTGCATCTAACATTCTATTTAATGTCTTAGTGCATGTTGTATGTATGTCCTTACGATTTTCATGCAGTCCATGCCTCCGCTGTAGGATTCCCACCACTCAGAGGCCAAAAAGCAATCTATCGCTAATGGAACGTGCCCCCACTCAGAAGATCGTGTCGTACACTCGCAGATGGGATGTGCCCCTGCATGAAAGTGTTAATACAGATATGCCTATAGGCCTTTCTGGTAATCCTATGGGAACTAAAATCCTCCGTTGCGGGATATTCTCCGCTCAGAAATCAGACTCTGTTGTAGGAATTTTTCACTCTTAGAGGTTTGACTTCGCAACTCCTTGATGGATGTGCCCTCACTCGAAAACAAACACGAATCTAACTCCATTGCCGGGATTTTTCCCTCTCAAAAACTTAATCCATAGCTGGGATTTCTCCCACTCAAAGACAAAATTTACAGGTGATTGAGCTGGAACCGGCACACAAGAATACAGAATTTCAGAACTTAAGATAGAAAGTGCAAGTACTCAATACTATCGCGATTGCAAGTGGCTATGCGGGTCGTGATCCACAAGGAGGGACTAGCGATGGAAGCTTTTAAATCAGTTCTCTTTTAGGCTACAAAGAAAGGTTAAAGTTCTTCTTTAGTTCTTTAAAAGAAAAAGGAAAAATTGAGTTAAAGTTAAATTAGGAAGAAGATGGAGAAATAAGAAGTGATATGTACAAATGAAATTGAAAAAGAGTGATAAAAGATTTGGGTGATTATGGTGTTGGTGATCTACACTAAAAGTTACAAGAAAAGAAAGAAAAACTAAAACTTAAAAAAAAAACATACTTACCTCTTTGGCGCCTGCTTACCTTTTACCCATATCGACGATGTACCTTTACTTGAAGGCGAGCGAAGCATGGTAGATGAGATCTTCCCCATTCTTGATTTACACTATGAATTAAAGGGGCGAGCTACACTACCATAGAAATGGATGTCCATCACCATAAGCCATCAACGACACTTGCAAGAAGAAGGCAACTTCGAGGCTATCGGTTTCATTTTGATCCACACACACACAAAGAGGAAAGCGAACAAAATAAGAATAGAATAGAAAAGAAAACCTCAATTCGATTCAGAATAACAATGAAAGAAAAGATCACTTACACTGGTGTCACCTTCAGTACAAGCTTGCTCTCATTCCTCCATGAAAGTATCCTCTCCTCTCAGTTACATAAATAAAACAAAAATTACATGAAAGAAAATAAAAATCTATGTTACAAACTACAAATTAGCTTAAGTTCTACTCTCTACTTGGTCGTCCCCTGTACGCTCTGAAAATCTCAGTATTTATAGGCAAAACCCAACATAGGAGAGCGTATGAAGATAGGGGGAGCAAACGCTCCCCCTAACTCCCTAACAAAGCCGCGGAAACGCGACTTGGCTGCATTTCTGTGGCCACACCCTGTTGGTGTTACTCCCGGCTTCTCGATTTGTATTTATCTTCAGCTGAGTTTGCAGTTTAAGTCCGAGATTTTGACGAAATGGCCTTTGATCTTTGGCTTCAATCGATTGATTTGTAGGGATTTGTTCTAACTTATTTGCAACCGATCTGAACCGACCTGATCTGTCCTGATTTACTGACTTCGAATTAATTCTGATTTAAATCAGAATTTGATGAGCTATTGGGCTCAATTCTCTTCCCTCTCCTTTAGGAATGGGCCTGCAAATAAATTAAACAATAATTAGGAAAAAGCAGAGTTTATTTTGTAATAAGTATGAGAATATGATAATGAATGTGCAATAGTAGCAACCGATCAGTAGGTCCAGTCAGGTGACAGACGATAACTTGAAAACTACCTCAGTCCCAGACATCTTAGAGTCAAAACAAATCTTTGTGAGCAGACACCTAATTCCAAAACAAATACGAAGCAAATCAGGCAAGATCTAGACATACACTTTCATTCCAGAATATTACTACTTTTATAAAAATTTCTGATTACATCCATTCAAATACATACTCGGTTACATCTGGCAAGAGTGGCACGAGGCCTATCACCTATTTGTGTCTACTTTTTTCCAAAAGAAATACAGATAATCCAATCCAGACTCAGGCTCACCTACCACGCTCTTGATGCTGAAGCAAACAAAGATCTACTAGCTGGGGGACGTTTCGCACAGGCACAATCTTATTGTTTATGCCACCTTCCACAAATCCTGAGAGAAGCCCAGAGAGGTTCCTTCATAAAAGAAAGGACACTTCCCAGATGAAGGACTATTTCCATCCTTTTAATAAGAACACACCTCCAAGACAGCTAGACGATCTCGTCTACGATGTGCAAGAACGTGATGATATCACAACACATACCTTTTATCCCGAACAAGTGGGCAAAGCCCCGAAAACATGGGCACCTCATCATCCAGGTCATCCACCTATGCTTCCTTCCCTGGTGCCGCCTTAATAAAAGAGTCTCCTAGCATGAGGATCGCAGGATTCAGCAAAGAGTGAGGACTGCATGACATGAGCAATGATGATAGAATCAAGATCTTGTCGTCCCAGAGGCCCTTCACTCTAGTTTTGATGATCATTAACTCATGTAGTTATAGTTTACTAATAATCTTGTGATATTTAGTTTCAGATATTTGATCAAGATATTAGTAGGCAATTAGCTTCAACAAACGAGTTTTGAGGCTTTCACATGGTGATTCAAGAGCTCGAGCGTCAAGATCGCATCTAGTATTCGGATGGAGTCAAGCTCATTGGATCGTGTTTGGATCGAGTCGACTTGGAGACGGAGATCTACAAGAAGATCTCAGTTTGTTTAGTTTAAGATTTTGTTTAGATCTTGTGTAAAGATTAGATAGTGTTGATATGCTCAAGTACACAAACAAAAGTTTCAAGTTTGTTAGTTTTATTTTTCGGTTTAACCGATCTTGGTTTTCAAGTCAAAAATATAGGTATACTATATTTTATGTATATTGGATTCTATCCATACATAACATACTTAAAAGTTATTTCAATATCATGTTTTTGTATTTGCATGAGTTTTGGAGAAAACGGTTTTTCATTTCAAAATCATAATTTTGAAAAATACAGTTTTTGATTTAAGGCAAATTTTTAAGAACACAAAAATGGTTCAAATTGTTTGTAATATGTGTTGAATTTTTGTCACACATATTTGTATTTTAAAGATCTAATAAGAACTGATTTTTGTGAAATTTATGTGATTTCATGGGATTTAATCAAAGGCAAAAAGACAAGTTTTCAATCCATTAAATATTTGACCTGGCTGTCCGCCAGTCGACCGGACCGGTCGACCGTAGCAGAAGTCGGTCGACCGACTGACGTGCACAGGATGTGCACGCAGCCTGGGCTGGTGGGCCGGTCGACCAGGCGGTTGACCGTCCAAAGAGCTCTGCTCTCTGAAAATGGCCCCGGTTGACCGGCAGAGAGCTGCTGCTCTCTGTATCCAGCCCCGGTCGACCGGATGATCGACCGGAGGCAGGACGGTCATAAAAATGACTGTTGGGCTGGTGGACCGGGCGGTCGACCGGAAGGGCAATTTCGCCCTTGCCTGCTGCCAACGGGCATATTTTAGTTGGGGCTATAAATACCCCATTTCTTAGTTGTTTTCTATAATAATTTCAAGAGCAAAATCTCCATCTTCTTAAGTGTTTCAGTTACAAGTTTTAAAGAGTTTTTGGGTTTAAAAGATCAATCTTTATTTATTTTAAAGTGTTATAAATTTTAAAGAAAAAGAGAGTATTTGGGAATTGGTTTTTGATCTTTATTTCAACATCAATCTTGTGATTTTCTCAAGTGTTTTTCTTTATTGTTTTCATTTCCAAACACTTTTATTTCTCACACTTGAGCTATCTATCTATCCTATCTATTAGGATCATTATTTTTGTGAGAAAGATTTAGTTTGTGGTCTTTGTAACCACCAAGTATTGTAACCCTCCTTGATTTGTGATATCCCTCTAGTGAGAAGTGATTGAGTTGATATCCCTCTAGTGAGAGGTGATAGTGGATGTTGTGTTGGTATCCCTCTTAGTGAAGAGGTGATTGTGATGTTGTGGCTTTGAGCCTAATCCCTCTAGTGAGAGGTTGATTGTTGTTTGGCTAAGTGTCTATCCCTCAATTGTGAGGTTGATCTTTTAGGCTTTGTGCCTTGCCTCTAAGTGTAGAGGTTGTATTTATTGATAGAGAAGTTGTGTACTCCTAATTGTATTTGCCCAAATCCTCAGTGGAGGTTCTCTGTGTGGGAAGTCCTGTGTGGACGATATAGTAGAAATCCTTCTGTATGAAGGCGGGGACGTAAAGCTGGGTGCTCGAACCTCGAAACATATTTTTGTGTTTACGTTTGATCCACTATCTCTAACTTTCTCTCTTCTCTCTCTTATATTGTGCCTTGCATCATTTCATATTGTTCATATCACTTATATGCTTGGTATTGTTTGTTTGTGTGCCTTACTTGTGTTAAACCAAGAGAGCTTCATATAGCACCTCAACTCTTATTTAGAGGAATTTAGAGGAGATAGTTCAGAGCCCTTCATCAGAAATTCGGCTACACTCTTTCGTTACACTAAGTGTGTTGCATTTAGTTTTTAATTCCGCATCATTTGTCATTAGATTAGCCATACATCTATTCACCCCCTCTAGGTGTACTTTCAATTGGTATCAGAGCCTACGCTCCTGATATTTGGTTTAACCACCTAGGAGTGAGATCTTGGTTAGCTAATCTAGATTTGTATTTGCACACTTATATTATTTACACACACTCATGGATTGCTTGAGCACTCCCATGTATGATGTTTCCAACATTGACATGTAGAAATTTAGGATGAGCATGTACCTCAAAACCTTAGGTTTGCATGTTTTTCTTGCCACTACCAAGAAATCTTATCTTTGTAATAGCAAGCATATAGAGGCCAATGCACAAGCCCTAATGGCACTTAGAAGTACGCTTAGTAAAGAATATTTGTGTATAGTTTCTCATTGTGATTCCGCCTTGTTGGCCCAAAGGCCTATCACTCTAGTTTTGATGATGATCAACTCATGTAGTTATAGTACCAATGATCTTGTGTTTATTTAGTTTCAGATTAGTGATCAAGATATTAGTAGGTGTGTAGCTTCAACAAAGGATTTAAAGTCAAGTTTTGGAGCTAACACAGTTTGATTCAAGAGCTTGTGCATCAAGACCACATCAAGTACTCAAGAGGAGTCTAGCTCTATGGATCGTGTTTGGACCAAGTCAAGAAGATGTGAAGACTTCAAGTGAAGAGCTTCAAGATCAAGACTTGAGTCTAGGTTTGTTTTTATAAGATTTTGTTTTTAGATAAAATGTAAAGGATAGAATAGTTGGTGGATTGCTCAAGTATATCTTACACACACACACTCTTGATTTAGATAAGTTTTTCATAAAAGAATTTTTATTTTGAAAAATACAAAAGAGTTTTCTTTTTGAAAAATACCGGTTTGGTTTTTGGTAGTCAAAGTTACATGTATTTAACGAAAACCAAATTTAGAGCTTATTGTCAAAAACATAGATATTTCATCATGTATGTGTAGTGGATCATATCCATACACTCTATGCTTTTAAAGAGTTTTAAAATATCTTGTTTTTGTATTTGAAAAAGTTTTGGAAAAACCAATTTTGAAAAAATACAGTTTTCGTTTTTAGCCAAAATTTTCAAGTTACAAAAATAGTTCAAATTGTTTGTAACATGTCTTGATTTTGTTCAAGCATGTTTGATTATCAAAGTATAATGTTAAAACTATTTTTGTAGATTTTTCATAATTTTATGGGATTTCATTTGAGCCAAAATGACCAACATTTTGTTCCCTAATAGAGTCTGTTCTGCCTTCTGCCGGTCGACCGGGCCGGTCGACCGACGTGCACAGAACGTGCACGCCAGGACTGCTGGAGGTCCGGTCGACCGACCCGGTCGACCGCAGAGAGCTTCTGCTCTCTGGAAAGCCCCGGTCGACCGGGCCGGTCGACCGGACAGAGAGTCTGCTCTCTGTATCCAGGCCACGGTCGACTGGCCGGTCGATCGCTTGTTCAACGGTCAGAATTCTGACCGTTGGCCGGTCGACCGGGCGGTCGACCGACAGGCTAATCTGGCCCCAACGGCTAGTTTTTCTAGCCCTATAAAGTGGGGTTTTTGGGGGCTGTTTTCTACAAGATTTTAGTGGATTTTTACACCAGTTTTACCTACTCTTTCAAGAGGTTTTCTGCACTTATATTAGAGCCAAATATTTCCAATCAAAAGGGGAGTTTATCAAGAGTGTTTTACAAGTGATTTTCTTGAGTTTTCCTCCACCATTTCAATCCTTATCTTCTCACACAACACTTGAGCCATCCATTGCTATATCTACCTATAGGGATTTGTTGTGAGAGGATTTTAGGTGATCAAAGTGTTGTGATCACCAAATTTCTATTTTGTACTTTGAGGAGGCGGACGGTTGTGCTCGCGGTGTTTCGAGTTCGTGTGTGAACTTGGTGTTTGAGGTGCGGCCTCGGCGAGCTTGTGGGCTTGCGGTGTGTACGGGACTAGAGAGTCAAAGAGTTCTAGTGGGAACTCCTTGTAGGTGTTGCGGCACCGAGTGATCCGGTGGGATCGGTTTATAGTGGAAATCCTTCAAGTGTGAAGGCGGGAACGTAGAGCAAGTGTGCTCGAACCTCGAAACAAATCTCCCATGTTTGTGATTGCTCACTCTCTATCTCTTACTCTTGTTTATATCTTGCATGCTTTTATTGCTTTCATCTTATATGCTTGATATATATTGTGAGCTTAATTGTTATATGCTTGGGGATTGTTTGCTAACACTTGTATTCAACCAAGAGAGCCAACGCGGCACCTCAACTCTTATTTAGAGGAATCTTGAGGAGTCAGTCCAGTGCCCTTCACGGGAAATTCAGCTACACTCTTGTGTTATATGTGGTGTTTAGTTTAATAAGTTTTTAATTTCACATTTAGTGACCATTAGATTAGCCATCACCTATTCACCCCCCTCTAGGTGTTTTACAATTGGTATCAGAGCCAAGTGCTCTTGATTTGGGTCTTACAACCTCGAGTTAAAGATCCTCTTTTTTAGGCTAATCAAAATATTTGTACACACACCATAGACTTCATGACACCTCCCACCTTTGACATCCTTAACATCCAAACTTGGAAGGTTAAGATGTCTTTGTACCTCAAAGGCCTAGGCATTCATGTTTATCTTGCTACCATTAATGATTCATATGTTAATAATAGTAAGTATATTGAGACTAACTCAAAAGCCATTCATGCTTTGAAGAGTACCCTAAACAATGATTATTTATGTAGGGTTGCTAACATTGACTCGGCTTTTGTAGTTTGGAACTCGTTGATCTCCCTTGGTGAAAAATAACAATACTATGCGGGGAGCGACTCGGATGTTGGAAGTGACGCTTCGAACGTGTGCTTTATGGTCCAAGAGGATAACCCCCTTGAGGTAACTACCAAATCCGAGGTAGAAGAAGATGTTGATATGACTTATGATGAACTTGAATCTTTTTATCAACAACTTCTTGAAAAATATGAAGTGCTTAAAAAGGATAACAAGAAAATGAAAAATAAATTTGATTGCATGTTAAAAGAAAATGATTCATTTAAAAATAAAGTTGCATGCATTGAAAAAGAAAATGAAAGTTTGAAAAATGAGAATGTTTCCTTGCTTTCTAAATTAAATGATCTTTGTAAAGGAAACACTATTTTGAAAAATAAAGTGGTTTTGGTGGAAAAACAAAAAGAAGTTGCTTTAAATAAAAACACTTCTTTAAAAAGAAAAATTGTTGAAAAAGAAAAAGAAAAGGTTTCTAAAAAGAATAAGAAAAATGATTCTCAATATCACCATGCTTTACATGCCACTATTAATCATCATGAGATTAAAAATTTGAAAATAAAATTGATAGTTTAAGCTCAACTTTGAGCAATTGTGCATATAACCACTCTAGATTGGAGTCCTTATTTTCAAAGAAATAAACTCCACATATTTATGCACATCACCCTCGTGCATATGCACACTTTGCACGTCATGACCACACTCACACTCATATGCATCCTAAGGTGTATAAATGTACACACTGTGGCCGCAAAGGCCATCTAGCAAAATTTTGTAATGATAAGATAAATGTTTTAAATTTTGCTAATAAGAAAAATGTTTGGGTTCCTTACAATGCTAACCTTCAAGGACCCAAAGAAAATGGGTACCAAAATCTCCACCTTGTGTTTTTGATGTAGGTGCGGGCTCTCACAAAACGTGAGAGGGATGGTGCCTTGGTAGTGGATGTATGGACTTGATGGACACATAATTTATGCACAGCTATCAAGGAGGTTTGGTGGGATGACCACCATGTTTTGGAGAATTAGAGCTTAGTTCTTTGTTTTTGGTAACTATCTCTAAACTCCTACTTTAGTTTACATGCTTTTCATTGATGATTTCTTTAGCATGTTCATTTTTTGGGCTTCATGTGGTAAATAATAGTTTAAATGTAGTATTTATCAAAACTTGTGTATATACGTGTACAAATAGTGAGCAACGTTTGATTCATATACGTTTGCACTTCATTGTTCATTTGTACTCACTATATGCACATGTATGGCCTAGTTTTGATGATTCTCTCATTTACACTTGTTTTGTCAATTTTCATGTTTTTCTTCATGTATATATATTTTGTATTCAAATCTAATAAATATACATGTATGTCTCTTGAGTCTCTTGCCTTCATGCAAACTATATCATAGACTCATTTTATATTTGGGATATGTATGCATATTGTTAGGATTGAATAAAAACATACATATACCTAGAAGTTTGTTTTAAGATGAAAAATGAATTTTTATGATTTTCATCTTTATATGAAAAATGAATTTTCATGATTTGATTGATAAAAATGATATTCATGTTTTGAGCTTTATTGATTATCTTCAAGGAAAATGCTAATTACATAATTTTTGTGCACTCACGCTTTATATTATTTATTCATGACTTTGTTTCATGATCATTTTGAGCCTTATAGATTTCGAGTGTCACTTCTTGTGTATTTAGTATGTTTCATGATAGACATATATTTTGGTTTCATGTTTTTGAAGGATCTTTAACTAATTTTTCAAAAATTAATTTAACTAGTTATTTATTCTTCAATTTGGTAGGTTATGAGTTATATACTTAAACTCAAGTGATATTTTTTTTGTATATACTCATATATATGTTTTCTATATATGTATGCTTCATAATTTCCATAATATCAATTCCTATTGGTATTTTCATTCTCATACATATATATGATTTGTTTGTGCTAGAGTTAAAATCGATTTACATATTTAAAGCACATAATTTGTTTATGCTAAGCTTAATTCAAATCTTTATTTCTCAATTGATATTTCAATAAGCTTATGCATTATTTTTCAAAATTGATATTTTTATTGATATCAAAAATTTGCAATAATCTTTAATTGGTATCTATTGATTGTAATTGGTATCAAAATAATTTACAATAATTTACAATAATATCAATATATTTCTATTTTGATTAAAATTCAAAATTTGTAATGATTACTTACAAATTGGTATCTTAAAATTTGATTATAAGTGATATCTTAAAATATGTTTTTCTAAGATATCTCAAAATTTGTTTTATTAAGAAAAATTCAAAATTTGTTTTAATAAGAAAAATTAAAAATGTTTTGATTTGTATTGCCTATATGCAAGAGGAGCTTAACATCTCTTCTACATATAGATTCATGTTGAGTGTATCTTATATTGAGGAGCTTGACAACTCTTCTTTATGCGGGATACGTGTGTAAGGGGAGCTTCACATCTTCTCTTATGCATTACATATTATGCATTATGTGAATTAGGGCTTGTCATCCCTCTTTCATGTAATGTATATATGTAGGGAAGTTAACTTAGCGTCTTCCTCTTCATGAATGTATATCGCATATATCTTTTATTGATTGATTTGATTTCACCCCTTTATTGTTTCCTTGTTTCGAACAAAAAGGGGGAGAATATTTTGTTTTTACTTTAACCCCTTTGTTGATGATTGACAAAAAGGGGGAGAAGTATTTAGTATATATGCATGTTTTTCTTACTTTATTCATAAAGGGGGAGAAGGATTTTTGTTTATGCATATATGTTTTGTTTTGCAAATAGGAGAAAAAGAAAGAATTTGATGAGTTTTATGTTTAATTACCATGTTTATCTCCTTATATTTGCATACATGTTTATGTGCTTCATTGCATATTTATTTGTTTATTGTTATGCATGAGTTAAGGGGGAGCTTCCTTGAAGCTTTACTTTAATCCATGCATATATAACTCCATGAGTTTTTTCATCATCAAAAAGGGGGAGATTGTTGGCCCAAAGGCCTGTCACTCTAGTTTTGATGATGATCAACTCATTTAGTTATAGTACTAATGATCTTGTGTTTATTTAGTTTCAGATTTGTGATCAAGATCTTAGTAGGTGTGTAGCTTCAACAAAGGATTTAAAGTCAAGTTTTGGAGCTAGCACGGTTTGATTCAAGAGCTTGTACATTAAGACCACATCAAGTAATCAAGAGGAGTCTAGCTCTATGGATCGTGTTTGGACCAAGTCAAGAAGATGTGAAGACTTCAAGTGAAGACCTTCAAGATCAAGACTTGAGTATAGGTTTGTTTTTATAAGATTTTATTTTTAGATAAAATGTAAAGGATAGAATAGTTGGTGGATTGCTCAAGTATATCTTACACACACACACACTCTTGATTTAGATAAGTTTTTCATAAAAGAATTTTTATTTTGAAAAATACAAAAGAGTTTTCTTTTTGAAAAATACCGGTTTGATTTTTGGTAGTCAAAGTTACATGTATTTAACCAAAACTAAATTTAGAGCTTAATGTCAAAAATATAGATATTTCATCATGTATGTGTAGTGGATCATATCCATACACTCTATGCTTTTAAAGAGTTTTAAAATATCTTGTTTTTGTATTTGGAGAAGTTTTGGAAAAACCAATTTTGGAAAAATACAGTTTTCGTTTTTAGCCAAAATTTCCAAGTTATAAAAATAGTTCAAATTGTTTGTAACATGTCTTGATTTTGTTCAAGCATGTTTGATTATCAAAGTATAATGTTAAAACTATTTTTGTAGATTTTTCATAATTTTATGGGATTTTATTTGAGCCAAAATGACCAACATTTTGTTCCCTAATAGAGTCTGTTCTGGCTTCTGCCGGTCGACCGTGCTTGAAGTCGGTCGACCGGGCCAGTCGACCGACGTGCACAGAATGTGCACGCTAAGACTGCTGGAGGGCCGGTCGACCGACCCAGTCGACCGCAGAGAGCTTCTGCTCCCTGGAAAGCCCCGGTGGACCGGGCCGGTCGACCGGACAGAGAGTCTGCTCTCTGTATCCAGGCCACGGTCGACCGGCCGATCGACCGCTGGCTCAACAGTCAGAATTCTGAGCGTTGCCTGTCGACCGGGCGGTCGACCGACAGGCCAATCTGGCTCCCAACGGCTAGTTTTCTACCCATATAAAGTGGGTTTTTTAGGGGCTGTTTTCTACAAGATTTTAGGTGAATTTTTACACCAGTTTTACCTACTCTTTCAAGAGGTTTTCTCCACTTATATTAGAGCCAAATATTTCCATTCAAAGGGGAGTTTATCAAGAGTGTTTTACAAGTGATTTTCTTGAGTTTTTCTCCACCATTTTAATCCTTGTTTTCTCACACAACACTTGAGCCATCCATTGCTATATCTACCTATAGGGATTTGTTGTGAGAGGATTTTCGGTGATCAAAGTGTTGTGATCACCAAAGTTCTATTTTGTACTTTGAGGAGGCGGACGATTGTGTTCGCGGTGTTTCGAGTTCGTATGTGAACTCGGTGTTTGAGATGCGGCCTCGGCAAGCTTGTGGGCTTGCGGTGTGTACGGGACTAGAGAGTTCAAGAGTTCTAGTGGGAACTCCTTGTAGGTGTTGCGGCACCGAGTGATCCGGTGGGATCGGTTTATAGTGGAAATCCTTCAAGTGTGAAGGCGGGGACGTAGAGCAAGTGTGCTCGAACCTCGAAACAAATCCCCCGTGTTTGCAATTGCTCACTCTCTATCTCTTACTCTTGTTTATATCTTGCATGCTTTTATTGCTTTCATCTTATATGCTTGATATATATTGTGAGCTTAATTGTTATATGCTTGGGGATTGTTTGCTAACACTTGTATTCAACTAAGAGAGCCAACACGGCACCTCAACTCTTATTTAGAGGAATTCTGAGGAGTTAGTCCAGAGCCCTTCACGGGAAATTCGGCTACACTCTTGTGTTATACGCGGTGTTTAGTTTAATAAGTTTTTAATTCCGCATTTAGTGACCATTAGATTAGCCATCACCTATTCACCCCCCCTCTAGGTGTTTTACACGCCTTTGCAGTGTGGAACACGTTGACCTCTTCAAAGCATCAAACGCCAAACATTGTGGAGAAGGAATCTAGTGAGGATGAATCCGAACAATGTTGCTACATGGTCCAAGGGAATGACTCCCTTGAGGTATATTCAGAAACTCAACTAAATGATTGTGCTAGCTCTTCAGGAGATGATAATATTGATGCCGATGCTTTAAATGAAGAACTTTTCATTGTTTGTGAAAAATTATTAGAAAAATATAGAGCTTTAAAAAAGAAAAGTTTTGGACTTAATAAAGAAAATAAGGATTTGGCTTCAAAACTTGATTTGGCTTTGCAAGAGAAGGTTGAGATTTCAAATGAATGTGACTCCTTGAAATCCCAACTTGAACTTGCTCTTAATTAAAACAAGATTTTGAAAAATAGAAATGATTGTGAAATAGTTTTGAAGAAAAATGAGGTTATATCCTCAAAACTTGATTTTGTGCTAAAAGAAAATGAATTTTTAAAATAAAATTTCTTCTATTTCAAAAGAGCTAGATTTGGTTTCTATGAAAAACACTTCTTTGAAAAATGATATTGACACACATGTTCACCATGCTTCACCACCTAGTGTATCTATTGCATGCACCTTTTCTTTCATGATTGAAAATGATATAAATACTTTAAAGAAGAGTGTTGATTATTTGGGTTCCACTTTTGAGCCAATGTGCCATGAACCATACACATTTGGAATCCATGTTTCGCAAGAAACAAGTTCCACCTATGCATGCACACAAACCACGGCATACACATGCTCCTCATGTTCATACACATAACACAATGTATGCTCATGTGTACACTTATACACATTGTGGACGTAAGGGCCACCTTGAAAAATTTTGCTTTGATAGAATTAAAGATTCAAATTTTGCAAATAAATTTGTTTGGGTTAGAAAAGGTGCTAACCCCTATGGACTCAAAAGAGTATGGGTACTAAAGACCACTCCTATTTTATTTGATGTAGGTGTGGGCTCTCACTTGACGTGAGAGTATTGGTGCCTTAAGGTAGATGCGTTCCGAGCTTAAAGATGACTATTTTGGATGCATCACTTTCAAGGGGAGTTTGGTGGGAGGACCACCTTGGTTTGGAGACCTAGAGATGTGCCCTAATAATTTTGGTAACAATCTCTAAACTCCTATTTATGTTTACATGCTTTCATGTTATTCATTTTTGGCATGTTTTTGATGTTTCATGATTATTATATTAAATGTCATGATAATTAGAATTGTGATATACATATGTAGTATTTTTGAGATACACTCCTATTCTATATGGATTTATATTATTGTGTTCTCACATTAGTTTAATTATTGTGTATATCATAAATCTAAGATATGTGCATTTACTTAATGATCATCTTGGTTTATATTTTGTTTTATACTCATATTTTGATTATATGTTTAGATGTAATTTTTTATTAAAACTTGTGCATATGCTTGTATAACTAATGAGCCACAAATTGATTATTATATGTTTGTACTTGATTGCTCATTTGTACCCATTAGATGTACTAGTATAGCCTAGTTTTGTGATTCATACATTTTGACTCGTATTCCCTATTTTTGTACATGTTTTCATGAATATGTATTTAGCTTCATGTATATGGTAATTTTATTAAAACTATTGGATATACATGTATAACCTTGAGTCATTTGCCTTTAATGCAAAATCTCTTTATAGACTCAATTGTGTTTGGATATGTATGTATACCTTTAGTTTTGACAAATCATACATATTCCTTGAAGGATTCTTAGTTTTGATGATTTTCATGTTTTTGGTAAGGAATTTCATATTTGAGCTTAATTGCCTATTTCCATGACTATGTCTTTCACACAAAACTTGTACACTCACATTACTTGATGTTTTCTCATGATTTTATTTTCATGAGTATTATATGTGCTATATAGACTTTGAGTGTCATTGGTTGAGTGATTTTCATGTTATCATGGATATATTATTGTTGAAAAACACCTAGAGGGGGGGGTGAATAGGTGTTAATGCTAATCTAGAAACTAAATGCGCTAAATGCGGAAGCTTAAACAAATATTGCAATCACACTTAATACAACCAACAAGTGTAGCCGAATTCCACGTGAAGGGCTCTGGACTAATTCCTCTTGATTCCCCTAGATATGGGTTAAAGTGCTATATGAAGCTCTTGTGGTTAAGTATAAGTGAGGCACACATAAACAACCAAGCATATAAGATGAATAGGCAATATGAATATATGCAAGGCACAACACAAATATGAATGATATGAATGACAATAAGAATGATGCTATGCACAACACAAATAGAGAGAGAGGGTTTAGAGAGATTGGATCAAACGCAAACACAATGATATGTTTCGAGGTTCGAGCCCCTAGCTCTACATCCCCGCCTTCACCACCGTGAAGGATTTCTAATCCACTATCTCCCACCGAGGGAACCTCCACCGAGGAGGATTTGTTACAACAATAGGAGTACCAAACTCCCCTCTCAAACACCACATCACAACCGAGGGGTAGGCCCGTAGCCAAACAACAACCAACACCTCTACCAAAGAGGGTTTACAAACCAAACTCCACCTCTCACTAGAGGGAGCAAACCACAAGCCTCAACCTCCACCAAAGAGGGAGCAAACAACAAATGAGGGTTTTTTTACAACAAGTGGTATATCTCAACCACAAATCTCTCCTTTTTCCACAAACAAAGATCCTAAATAGAATAGGATAGAAGATAAGCTCAAGTGTGAAAAACTAGAGTTTTGAAAACAAAAAACTCAAATAAAATACTTGGGAAAACTCTTGGTAAAAGATATAAATGAAGAACAAACCAAATCTCCCAAAATTCTATTTTCTTTGATTTTTCAAAACTCTAAAACAAAACAAGGATGAAATCTTTTGAGCTCTAAAACACTTTGAAAACTTCTTTTAAACTCTGGAGAAACTGGGAATTTTTCTTGTTAAAAACCTTGGCCAAAATCCCAAAGAAATGGGGTTTATATAGGCCAAAACCAGAAACTAGCCGTTAGGCTGATCTGGCAGCCTGACAGGCTAGCGGTCGGCTGGCCGGCCGACCGCCAACGGTCAGAAATATGACCGTTGGGCAATCCGGTCGACCGTCCGGCCGACCGCCCAGATACAGAGAGCAGAGCTCTCTGGTCCGATCGACCGGTCGGTTGGCCGGCCCACTGAGCTGCCAGACGTGCACAGCCCTTGGTACGGTCGACCGTGCGGTCGGCCGACCTGGCCTGTCAGCCAGTTCTGGGTCAGAAACACTTGTCAAAAATATTTTAATAAATCTAATAAAACTTGTAAAAATTCCCAAAAATAGTTTTAACATTTTGCATTGATATATAACTTGTGATAAACATTTCAACTCAAATATCAAGCAAATGAAACTATTTTTGTGTTTTAACATTTTTACCAAAAACCAAAACTTGTATTTTATCAAACTTGGAGTTTTCAACACATGAATAGGAAGTCAAGATAAGTTTGTTTAAAAGTTAAGCATGCATGTATAGAATGAATCTACTATACATAAATCAATTAAACTTGTTTTGATCAACTATTCATGAAAACCAATTATTGGTTAAACCAAAACCGAAAAACCAATATCCAAACATAAAACGTGTGCGTTGTGCACTTGAGCATATCAACTATACTAAGCTTTACAAATGGATCTAAACACACTAAACTAAAACTAGGATACCTAAGTCTTCTTGATGATCTTCATCTTCAAGTAGACTCGATCCAAAACGTGATCCACCGAGTGCAAAGGTATGATCTTGATGCTCGGGCACGGGAATCACCAAGTGAAGGCTTCCAAACTCCTCTTTCTGAAGCAATCACCAACTAATATCTTGTTTAATGATCTGAAAATAAAATCACAAGATTATTAGTAAACATAACTACATGAGTTAATCATCATCAAAACTAGAGAGGAAGGCCTCCGGGCCAACAATCTCCCCCTTTTTGATGATGACAAAACTCATGGAGTTATATATGCATGGATTAAAGTTAAGCTTCAAAGAAGCTCCCCCTTAACTCATGCATAAACAAATAAACATAATGAATATGCAATGAAGGCTCTTAAGCATGAATGCATAGATATGCATAAACAATAAAAAAAGGCTCTAGATACCAATGAAATGTTCAAAAACAAAACATGCTCTAGATACCAATTAAAATTAAACTAAATTAAACTTAATATATGCAAAACATAAATATACATATAAAACATGTACCAATCATGCATATTAAAAACATCTTCTCTATATATGCATGTTAAACTCTCAAATAATTCTCTCCCTTTTTGTCAATCATCAACAAAGGGGTAAACAATCAAAACAAAACAAAATTTTCTCCCCTTTTTACTACAAAGAAACAATCATCAATAAAGGGGTACAAGCAAAACCAAAACAATAAAATTTTCACACCTTTTTTTCGAAAAAACAATGAATCAACAAAAGGGTTAATAAAAACAAAGTTCTCCCCCCTTTTTATCTAAAACAAAAACAAAAACCAAATAGGGGTGACAATCAATTAGGATATCAATTGAAAATATGTCAAAGTAGCATCTTGATACCAATTGAAAGTAAACATAGATCAATAAATAAATGGTATATGCTATATACATTCATGAAGAGGAAGATATTAAGCTTCCCTACATAGATACATTACATGAAGGAGGGATGACAAGCCCTAATTCACATAACGTACACTATGCAATGCATAAGAGGAGATGTGAAGCTCCCCCTACACACGTGTATCACATAAAGAAGAGATTGTCAAGCTCTTCAATACAAGATACACTCATCATGAATTTATATGTAGAAGAGATGTTAAGCTCTCCTTGCATATAGTCAATACACATCAAAACTTTTGTATTTATCTTTTTTTTAAACAAAATTTTGAGATATCAATTTTAAAACATTCAAATAAACATCTTGATATCAAAAGAGAGTATTTTTCTTTTTAAGTATATGATATCAAATGAAATGACTATTTTCTATCATAAAGTAAGGGAGTGGAAATACAAATACCAATTGAAATATGAAAATCGAATTTTCTCCCCCTTTATGAAATACCAACAAAACACATGCGTAAGCTTGTATAAGAAATCAATTGAAAATTGAATCAATTGAAACAAAGTTGAAGCTCAAGCTTTAGCATAAACAAAACACATATATATGTATGAAAAGTTAATACCAATCGGAATTGATACTATTGAAATTGAAAAACATATATACATAAAAACATATATGAGTATACAAGAAAGGTCAAAATTGATACCAATTGAAAGAATTTCAATGATACCAATTGAAACAACAATAATGATCAAGTGTATATCTCATATAACTACCACCCAATCATGTTCAAGTTTAAAATGATTTTCAATATAAGGCATACATGAGAATGATCACCCATCCATCCGCCCGTGGAAGGTAGGGGTTTCCAAAAATTAGGTTTGAAAAATATAGTTTGTTTGAAAAACTCTGCCATATGAAGAATATCGCAACTAGTTATAGGAAAAATTTGTAAACTAGTACGAAATACTTCAAGTAAGGAATAAAAAAAAATATTTTTCATGAAACATGAAATCCACATGATAATCAACACTCTAAGCCAATTAAGCATAAATATGACTCATGAAAACAAAACATGAGCAAACAATAAATGTGAGTGTACAAATAAGATGTGAAGATCATAATCATAAAAATAAGCACTTAAGCACGATATTCCTTGAAACATGAAAACATGAAAATCATCAAAACTTATTTAATCTTCAAGGTATATGTATGTCCTATACAAATTAAAGTATACATACATATCCAAACACAACGAGTCCACAAAGATATATGCATGAAGGCATGTGGCTCAAAAGGATGTATATGTATAAACAATAGTTTGGATAAAATGGACATATACATGAAGTTAAACATAAAACAAATGGAAACATGAAAACATGGATAAAATTAAATTTCCATAAACCAAATTTCATTTCAAGGTATATGTATGATTTGTCAACACAAAAAGTATACATACATATCCCTAAACACAATTGAGTCCATATGTATAGATTTGCATGAAAGGCAAATGACTCAAGGGTATACATGTATATCTTAAAGTTTGGCAAAAATACACATATACATGAAATGAAAACTCATACACATAAAACAAATCTAAAAATGGGAATACAAGTTTAAAATGCATGAATCATCAAAACTAGACTATACTAGCACATCTAATGGGTTCAAATAAGCATTCAAGTACAAACATATATAGATTTATTTGTGGCCCACTATATGCACAAATATATACCAAGTTTTAATGAAAACTAACATTTAAACATATATTCAAAGCATGAAGCATAAAACAAATCATAAATAAACATGATAAACATAAATATGATTATTATGTAAATCCACATGTTATTAAACCTATGACAAACATGATAGCTAAACAAATGGTGAGAACACAAAATATGGGTCCATATAAATATGGGTGTCTCAAAATGCTATACATGCATGTCAAGGATTTAATAATCATGGCATTAACATAATAATCAATAAACAATGAAACTGCTATAAACAATGAATATGAAAAGCATGTAAATAAAACGGGAGTAAAGGATTGTCACCAAAACCGAAGAAGCAACTCTCCTTGTCTCCAAAACATGGTGGTCTTCTCACCAAACCTTCCCTTGAAAGTGATGCATCCAAATAGTCCACATGAAGCTCGGAACGCATCCACTCCATGGTACCGCTACTCTCACGTCATGCGAGAGCTCACACCTACATCATAAACAATAGGGGTGGTCTTTGGTACCCATATCTTATTGGGTCCATGGGGGTTAGTCCCTTCTCTAACCCAAACAAACTTATTTGCTAAATTAGAAACATGTATACAATCATAACAAAATTTAGCAAGGTGGCCCTTACGTCCACAATGTGTACAAGTGTACACATGAGCATACATAGTGTGATGGTGTCCGTGAGGAGCATGTGTATGCCGTGGAGGGTGTGCATGAAAAGATGGAACTTGTTTCTTTCGAAACAAAGTTTCCAAACGTGTATGGCCCACAACACATTGGCTCAAAGTGGAGCCCAAACAATCAACACTTTTCTTCAAAACATCTATCTCATTTTTAACACTTGTAGATAAAGTGGAGCATGCAAGAGGTGTTCTAGGTGAAACTACCCTAGCATGGCAAACATAAGAAACAATATCATTTTTCAAAGATTTATTTTTATTAACACAAATTTCTAATTCTTTTGTAATAAAATCAATTTCCTTTTTCAAGGAATCATTATTTTTTACAACAAAATCAAATTTTGAAGTTAAAACTTTATTTTTATTCAAAACATCATTACACCTAGGGAACCTCCACCGAGGAGGATTTGTTACAACAATAGGAGTACCAAACTCCTCTCTCTAACACCACCTCACAACCGAGGGGTAGGCCCGTAGCCAAACAACAACCACACCTCTACCGAAGAGGGTTTACAAACCAAACTCCACCTCTCACTAGAGGGAGCAAACCACAAGCCTCAAGCTCTACCAAAGAGGGAGCAAACAACAAATGAGGGTTTTTACAACAAGTGGTATATCTCAACCATAAACCTCTCCTTTTTCCACAAACAAAGATCCTAAATAGAATAGGATAGAAGATAAGCTCAAGTGTGGAAAACTAGAGTTTTGAAAACAAAAAACTCAAAGAAAAATACTTGGGAAAACTCTTGGTAAAAGATATAAATGAAGAACAAACCAAATCTCCCAAAATTCTATTTTCTTTGATTTTTCAAAACTCTAAAACAAAACAAGGATGAAATCTTTTGAGCTCTAAAACACTTTGAAAACTTCTTTTAAACTCTGGAGAAACTGGGAATTTTTCTTGTTAAAAACCTTGGCCAAAATCCCAAAGGAATGGGGTTTATATAGGCCAAAATCAGAAACTAGTTGTTAGGCTGATCTGGCAGCCTGACAGGCTAGCGATCGGCTTGTCGGCCGACCGCCAACGGTCAGAAATATGACCGTTAGGGCAATCCGGTCGACCGTCCGGCCGACCGCCCAGATATAGAGAGCAGAGCTCTCTGGTCCGGTCGACCGATCGGTCGGCCGGCCCACTGTGCTGTCAGACGTGCACAACTCTGTGCACGTCGGTCGACCACAAGGTCGACCGGCCCTTGGTACGGTCGACCGTGCGGTCGGCCGACCTGGCCTGTCAGCCAGTTCTGGGTCAGAAACGCTTATTAAAAATATTTTAATAAATCTAATAAAACTTGTAAAAATCCCTAAAAATAGTTTTAACATTTTGCATTGATATATAAATATGTGATAAACATTTCAACTCAAATATCAAGCAAATGAAAATATTTTTGTGTTTTAACATTTTTACCAAAAACCAAAACTTGTATTTTATCAAACTTGAATTTTTCAACACATGAATAGGAAAGTCAAAATAAGTTTGTTTAAAAGTTAAGCATGCATGTATAGAATGAATCTACTATACATAAACCAATTAAACTTGTTTTGATCAACTATTCATGAAAATCAAATATTGGTTAAACCAAAACCGAAAAACCAATATCCAAACATAAAACGTGTGTGTTGTGCACTTGAGCATATCAACTATACTAAGTTTTACAAATGGATCTAAACACACTAAACTAAAACTAGGATACCTAAGTCTTCTTGATGATCTTCATCTTTAAGTAGACTCGATCCAAAACGTGATCCACCGAGTGCAAAGGTATGATCTTGATGCTCGGGCACGGGAATCACCAAGTGAAGGCTTCCAAACTCCTCTTTTTGAAGCAATTACCAACTAATTTCTTGTTTAATGATTTGAAACTAAAATCACAAGATTATTAGTAAACATAACTACATGAGTTAATCATCATCAAAACTAGAGAGGAAGGCCTCCGGGCCAACAATTGTTTTATTCCTTACTTGAAGGATTTCGAGCTAGTTTTCAAGTTTATCAAAAACTGGTTCGTATTCTTCATTTTGGTAGAGTTTTCAAAAATGTTAAACTTATTTTCAAATTTATTTTTGAAAACCCCTACCCAATATGGGTGGTTGGATGGGCGACCATGCCTTGTATGCTCATATTGAAAATCTATTTAAACATGTGCATGAAAGGGTGATAGGCATGAGTTATACACTTGATTCTCATCATATTTTCAATTGATATCCCAATTGATATTTTCAAGTTTGTATACTCATCTTTAATTTTCTATATATGTATGCTTCAAAACTTTAAAAAGTATCAATTTCTATTGGTATTTACTTTTTCATACATATATATATGAGTTGATTGTGCTTACTATATCTTTACATCTTAAAGCATAAATTATATTTATGCTAAGCTTGATTTACACCTTGATGACTATTAGTTTTCAAATTGGTATTTCATACATGCTTATGCATCATTTTCTTTGGTATTTCATAAAGTAGGAGAAAACTTCATGTTTTAGTTTTCAATTGATTGTAGTTTCAATTGGTATTTTACTCCCACTCTTTATGATGAAAAATGATATGATTTGGTATATTATTTTTCAATTAGTTTCCTATGCTATTAATGAAAAATATTTTAATTTGGAATATGCTAACATTTTCAATATTGGTATCAAAAATCGTAGATTGACTTTATTCTAAAATTTGGTATCTTTATTGCAAAATGAATTGTTTAACTAAATAGTTGGTTTGTTTTTCAATTAGTATCATATTTCATTTTAAATTGATATCTATATTGAAATAAGTTATGTTTACTTAAAAATATTTGCTTTCACTTTCAATTGGTATCAAATTATAAAATATTCTCATTTGGTATCAAAATTACAAAATGTTTACAATTGGTATCAAGATTCTAGATACATATATATTTCAATTGATATCATAACATACAATGTTTTCATTTTCTATTGATATCAAAAGTTTACAAGATATTTTCAATTAATATCTTTTTGTTATCTTAAAATTTTTGTTTATTTTCAATTGGTATCATAAGTTGGTATTAAATATTTTGATATGTATTGCTTATATGTAAGGGGAGCTTAATATCTTCTCTATATATATTCATGTTGAGTGTATCTCATATTGAGGAGCTTGACCGCTCTTCTTTATTCTTTCACATGTGTAGAGGGAGCTTCACATCTCCTTTTATATATTGTATATTATGCTTTATGTGGTTAGGGTTTAGTCATCTCTTTTCATATAAGTGCATGTATGTAAGGGGAGTTAACTTCACGTCTCTCCTCTTCATGAATATATATAGCATATATACTTTTATTGTTTTGATTTATTCAAAGGAAGAAAAATATTATTTATGTCTTTAGTGTTTGTACCTCTTTGTTGATGAATTGACAAAAAGAGGGAGAGAAATTTGGAGTTTTTATATATGCATGTTTGTTTTATTTGTTACCTTTTACCATTGGTTTCAAGATTGGTATCAAGAGCATCTTTTGTTGATATCAAGAGTATGTTTATTTCATTGGTATCAAATATCATGTTTATGTATATTTATGTTGAGCATTCATTGCATATATTTATTGTTTATTGCTATGCATGAGTTAAAGGAGAGCTTTTATGAAGCTTAACTTTGATCCATGCATATATAACTCCATGAGTTTTGTCATCATCAAAAAGGGGAGATTGTTGGCCCAGAGGCTCTTCACTCTAGTTTTGATGATGATTAACTCATGTAGTTATAGTTCACTAATAATCTTGTGATATTTAGTTTCAGATATTTGATCAAGATATTAGTAGGTGATTAGCTTCAACAAAGGAGTTTTGAGGCTTTCACATAGTGATTCAAGAGCTCGAGCGTCAAGATCGCATCTAGTACTCGGATGGAGTTAAGCTCGTTGGATCGTGTTTGGATCGAGTCGACTTAGAGATGGAGTTCTACAAGAAGATCTCAGTTTGTTTAGTTTAAGATTTTGTTTAGATCTTGTGTAAAGATTAGATAGTGTTGATATGCTCAAGTACACACACAAAAGTTTCAAGTTTGTTAGTTTTATTTTTCGGTTTAACCGATCTTGGTTTTCAAGTCAAAAACATAGATATACTATATTTCATGTATATTAGATTCTATCCATATATAACATATTTAAAAGTTATTTCAATATCATGTTTTTGTATTTTCATGAGTTTTGTGGAAAACGGTTTTTCATTTCAAAAATCCTAGTTTTGGAAAATACAGTTTTTGGTTTAAGGCAAATTTTTAAGAACACAAAAATGGTTCAAATTGTTTATAATATGTGTTGAATTTTTGTCACACATATTTGTATTTCAAAGATCTAATAAGAACTAATTTTTGTGGAATTTATGTGATTTTATGGGATTTAATCAAAGGCAAAAAGACAAGTTTTCAATCCCTTAAATATTTGACCTGGCTGTTGGCCGGTCGACCAGACCGGTCAACCTTAGCAGAAGTCGGTCGACCGACGTGCACGCAGCCTGGACTGGTGGGTCGGTCGACCAGACGGTCGACCGTCAAGAGAGCTCTGCTCTCTGGAAATGGCCCCGGTCGACTGGCCGGTCGACCGACAGAGAGCTGCTGCTCTCTGTATCCAGTCCCGGTCAACCGGGCGGTCGACCGGAGGCACAACGGTCATAAAAATGACCGTTGGGCCGGTCGACCGGAAGGGCAATTTTACCCTTCCCTGCTGCCAACGGGAAGATTTTGGTTGGGGCTATAAATACCCCATTCCTTGGTTGTTTTCTACAATAATTTCAAGAGCAAAAATCTCCATCTTCTTAAGTGTTTTAGTTACAAGTTTTAAAGAGTTTTTGGGTTTAAAAGATCAATCTTCATTTGTTTTAAAGTGTTGGAAATTTTAAAGAAAAAGAGAGTATTTGGGAATTGGTTTTTGATCTTTATTTTTACATCTATCTTGTGATTTTCTCAAGTGTTTTTCTTTATTGTTTTCATTTCCAAATACTTTTATTTCTCACACTTGAGCTATCTATCTATCCTATCTATTAGGATCATTGTTTTTGTGAGAAAGAATTAATTTGTGATCTTTGTAACCACCAAGTATTGTGACCCTCCTTGATTTGTGATATCCCTCTAGTGAGAGGTGATAGTGGAGGGTGTGTTGGTATCCCTCTTAGTGAAGAGGTGATTGTGGTGTTGTGACTTTGAGCCTAATCCCTCTAGTGAGAGGTTGATTGTTATTTGGCTAAGTGCCAATCCCTCAATTGTGAGGTTGATCTTGTTTGGCTTTGTGCCTTGCCTCTAAGTGTAGAGGTTGTATTTGTTAATAGAGGAGTTATGTACTCTCTATTATATTTGCCCAAATCCTAAGTGGAGGTTCCCTATGTAGGAAGTCCTGTGTGGACGATATAGTCAAAATTCTTCTGTGTGGAGGCGGGGACGTAGAACTGGGTGCTTGAATCTTGAAACATATTTTTGTGTTTGCGTTTGGTCCACTATCTCTAACTCTCTCTCTTATATTGTGCCTTGCATCATTTCATATTGTTCATATCACTTATATGCTTGGTATTGTTTGTTTGTGTGCCATATTTGTGTTAAACCAAGAGAGCTTCATATAGCACCTCAACTCTTATTTAGAGGAATTTAGAGGAGATAGTCCAGAGCCCTTCACCGGGAATTTGGCTACACTCTTTAGTTATGCTAAGTGTGTTATATTTAGTTTTTAATTCTGCATCATTTGTCATTAGATTAGCCTTACACCTATTCACCCCCCTCTGGGTATACTTTCAGATTTGCCATCACTACCACCCAATTTTAACCTCATTCCAGCCATACCCACCACAAAAGGAAGATATGTTCGAGCAAACCAAGTCAGAGCTTGAGCCCAATCTATCTTCTCTGGTGGCATGATCTTGTCATGAAAATTGAAGTTACGAGACAAGGTCATCATGAAAACTGAAGTAACGAGACAAACGCTGATGCGATGCGTCCACCATTGATCGGTCACATATATTACATATTTATTGTCACATTCTCATACTTATTATATAACAAACTTTGTTTGTAATCCTATTTATTGTCTAATTTATATGCAGGCCCATTACTAAAGGATAGGGAAGAGAAACGAGCCCAAAAGTCTATCAAAATTCTGATTTAATTCATAATTAATTTGAATCAGAAAATCAGGGCAGACCAGGGCAAATCAGAGAAGATAAAATTGGTTGAAAATCAGTTAAAACAAATCTCTACAAATCAACTCATTAAAGCTGAAGACAAAAAGAGGTTTCGTCTAATCAAGGACCCAAAACTGCAAATCCAGTAAGAGATAATATCATATTGCGAAACCATGGAGCATCACCTGTCGGGTGTGGCCACCTAGCCACACCCTGGTCGTGGAAAGACGACCAAAGCCGCGTTTCGCAGCTTGGTTGGATCAGTTGGGGAGCGTTTGCTCCCCCTATCTTCGTACGCTCTCCCACGTTGAGTTTTTGCCTATAAATACTGGGTTTTTAGAGACAACAGGGGACGATTAAGCAGAAATAGATTTTTAGGCCATTTTTTCATTCTTTTTAGTGTAGGTTTTTATTTTTATTTTATGTTATTTTTATTTCTTTGTAAGCATAGGTTAAACTGAGATTCATGTAAGTGAGAAAAGAGATTTCTGTTGAGAGTGACGTCGATGTAACCTCCTCCTTTCTTTCATAGTTTTTACATGCAATCAAAAGTAACATCTTTATGCTTTTCTTTGTTTATATGTTCTTCTTCTTTTTTTAGTTTTTCTCTTTTGGTTTTGATGAATGTCCAAGTGAATTTAGAAGCATCAGTATAGCCATGTTTGTGTGAGGGCCACCGATATTTCATGATGATGTTCTCCTTCTCAAGATTCCGTATCATTTCATTCTTGTTCGTCTTGATGATGTAATGCGAATAGGGACTTAGCTCGATCTTATGGGTTATGCGTTAATCGCCTCCGAAGTAAGGTAAAATATGAAGGTTTCCAGGTAAGTCATCAACCAGAGGAGGTAAGTTTTTCTTTTAGGTCTTCTTTCTTTTCTTTTAACTTTTAGTTTTGATCACCAACACCACAATCTCCCAACTCTTTTATCACTATTTTTAATTTCTTTATATAAATCCATTTTCTAGTTTCTCCACCTTCTCAATCTACCACTTTCTTCCTAAATTAACTGTAACCTATTTTCCTTTTTCCTTTTAAGAACTAAAGAAGATCTTTAACTATTGACTATGACTTAAAAGAGAACTTACTAAAAAGCTTCCATTGCTAGTCCCTCCTTGTGGATCACGACCCGCATAGCCACTTGCTATAGCGGTAGTATTAAGTACTTGCACATTCTATTCTTAAGTTCTGAAATTTTATATTTTTGTGTGCAGGTAAAACCTCAATCAAAGGCGCCATTGCGGGGGAGGGACGGTAAGTAATTCTCTTTTTAAGTTTATATTTTTGGTTAACTCTCTTCTTTATTCTTTGTGTGCAGTGATAGATATCAAGAATTTTTTTGCTGCATTGGACATATAAGTGGCCCTGGACTCTGCTCAAGAAAGCAAAAGCACTTAGATTTGCTACATTCAAGTGGCAATCTGAGTGAACTAATAATCTGTATTTTTGCAGGTTGGCTGAATTGCAAAGCTAAATATCTGCAGCTATTTATTTTCTTATTTAAACTCACTGTACATACTTTCTAATCTCAACAGTAAATTTATGTTTGTTAAATGCTAAAAACGGTTTAGACTTTTCATTTAGGCACGCGTCTAATTCGTTTACATTTTACATTACTGTTGAAGAGTGCTGGAGTAAAGATACATGTGCATAGCATTAGTATAGAAACACTTTTGATTGTTTATATTGTTTAAGTGTTGCTTTTCATGTACACATTGCACTGAATTGATTTAAGGGCTTGTCCTATAAACAAGATGAGGTGGGGAAGTCATTACCTTCTTTTAGCCCACAAACAATCTCCTCACTCACTAACCTAAGTCTAACAAAAACTGAGTAGATGTTGGCCCTAGGGACATCTCGGACTCATATAGGAGACTGACCTAAGGGGAAAGTTTATTTGAATTTGACTCTTACTAAATTGGTGTCTAAGGTTGGGGATTGATGGATGAAACCCTAAAGGTTGGGGTTTGGCATAATTAGGCCCGTTTCTTAAGCACGGAATCTCCCACTGATCTTACCCCTACCTGGTCAATTAACTTGTTGTCAGATTCGATAATATACCCCCCATGAATATTAGGAGTCGTCTAGGTCTAAGATTTACCCTAACTTAGGCTAGATTTTTTTCTTTTTGTTTGTTTATTTATTTGTTTTTCTTTATTTGATTTTGATATCTCTTGTGTGATGTGGCTTATAACAACAATTTTTCAACTTTAATGGTAATCTGTTACACCCCGACCTCTTTTTCGGATATTACCTACCGACATATCATGACTTTAACAAACCAGTGTGCCAGATTGGTCTTATCTGAATCAATACATGTCCCAGTCCCAATACTATGAACAAGACTAGAATAATCATCACTACTCTTTACAGAGTCAATGGGGATACAACTCTCTTGAGTCAAATTGTCAATCACCCTACTAACATCAGCTTCATATACTATTTCTCCCGAACAACCATTAGAAGAATCAATTGACTAGGAAAGGAGGATGGAAGCCTTAGACGAGCTTGAGCGACGAATTTAAATTTTAGAAGACGCAAAATCCCGTCAAAATTTTCAAGTCACAGATCCTTACTCTATTTTTCAAGAAGAACATGCCGACTTAGAAAAGAGTATGTAATCCATGATTCAATCCCACATATTTGTATTTTAAAAATATAATAAGAACTGATTTTTGTGGAATTTATGAGATTTTATGAGATTTAATTGAAGTCAAAAACTCAAGTTTTTAAATCTTATATTGGCTGGACTGGCTGTCTACCGATCGACCGAGGCAGAGGTCAGTCGACCGGTCCGGTCGACCGACGTGCACAAGACGTGCACGCAGCCAGGCTGGTGGGCCGATCGACCGAGTCGGTCGACCGCCAGAGAGCTTTTGCTCTCTAGAAATGGCCCTGGTCGATGGGGCCGGTCGACCGGCAGAGAGCTCTGCTCTCTGTATCCAGCTCCGGTCGACCGACCGATCGACCGGCCAGAGAGCCGTTGCTCTCTGGATTCAGGCCCGATCGACCGGTAGGCTTAACGGTCATAAATTTGACCGTTGGCCGGTCGACTGCCCAATCGACCGGAAGGGCAAATCTGCCCTTTCCAGCTGCCAACGGACAGATTTATTTTGGGGCTATATATATACCCCATCTCTTGGCTAGTTTTAAACAAGTTTTTAGAGAGCAATTTTTCTCACCTTTACAAGTGTTTAACAGCAAGTTTTCAAAAGATTTTTTGGGTTTAAAAGATCATTCTTTATTTGTTTTCAAGGGTTGGAAAAATAAAAGAAAATAGAGTATTTGGGATATTTGTTTTGTTCTTCTTTTCTATCAAATTCTAGCTGCTTTTTCAAGTATTTTTCTTTATTATTTAATTTTCAAACACCTTGATTTTCTCACACTTGAGCTTATCTATCTATCCTATCTATTAGGATCATTATTTTGTGAGAAAGAAGTGGTTTGTAGTTGAGAGAGACCACCAAGTGTTATAACCTTCCATTCATTATGATATCCCTCTAGTGAGAGGTGATTGTGTTGATATCCCTCTAATGAGAGGTGATTGTGGAAGTGGTGTTCGTATCCCTTTAGTGAGAGGTGGAGATTGTGTTGGAATCCCTTAAGTGTGAGGTGATTGTTGTTGGTGTTGGCTTTGTGCCTATCCCTCATTTGTGAGGTGGATATTGTGTTGTTTGTGCCTTGCCTCTAGTGAGAGGTTGTATTTGATTGAGAGAGGAGTTGTGTACTCCCAGATTGTATTTACCTAAATCTTCAGTGGAGGTTCCCTGTGTGGGAAGTCCTGTGTGGACGAGTTAGTGGAAATCCTTCTGTGTGAAGGCGGGGACGTAGAGCTGTGTGCTCGAACCTCAAAACATATCCTTGTGTTTGTGTTTGATCCACTTTCTCTAACTCTCTCTCTTATATTGTGCATTGCATCATATTGTTCATATCATATATATACTTTTGTTGATTGTGTGTGCCATACTTGTGTTTAACTAAGAGAGCTTCATAAAGCACCTCAACTCTTATTTAGAGGAATTTAGAGGAGATAGTCCAGAGCCCTTCACCGGGAATTCGGCTACACTCTTTTGTTACACTAAGTGTATTACAATTAATTTTTAAATTCCGTATCATTTTTCACTAGATTAGCCACACACTTATTCACCCCCCTCTAGGTGTACTTTCAATTGGTATCAGAGCCTACGCTCCTGATATTTGGTTTAACCACTTAGGAGTGAGATCTTGGTTAGCTAATTTAGGATTTGCATTTGCACACATATAGTTTGCACTCATGGATAACCCTCCCATGTTTGATATCTCTAAACTTGATCTATGAAAGGTTAGGATGAGTTGGCATTTAAAAGCCATAGGTTTGCATGTTTTCCTTGCCGCTACCAAGAAATCTTATCTTGATAATAGCAAGCATTTAGAGGCCAATGCACAAGTCCTAGAGGCACTTAGAAAATCACTTAGCGAGGAATATTTAAATATGATTTCTCATTGTGGTTTCACTTTTGTAGTGTGGAACACTTTGACCTCCTCCGTGCTTCAAACACCAAACATTGTGGAGAAGGAATCTAGTGGAGGAGAATCTGAACATCAATACTACATGGTCCAAGGGAATGACTCCCTTGAGGTAAATTCAGAAACTCAACTAGATGATTGTGCTAGTTCTTCCGGCGATGATCATATTGATGTTGATGCATTGAATGAAGAACTATCAATTGTTTGTGAAAATTGCTTGAAAAATATAAAGTTTTGAAAAAGAAATGCTTTGGATTAAATAAAAAATAAAGACTTATTTTCAAAACTTGAATTAGCTTTGCAAGAAAAGGTTTGAAATTTTAAATGAAAGGGACTCTTTGAAATCCCAACTTGACTTGCTCTTAATGAAAACAAAATTTTGAAAAATAAAATGATTGTGAAATTGTTTTGAAGAAAAATGAAGTTCTATCTTCAAAACTTGATTTTGTTGTAAAAGAAAATGATTCTTTGAAAAACAAAATTATTTCTATTTCAAAGGAATTAGATTTGATTTCTAATGAAAATATTTCTTTGAAAAATGATTTAGATACACATATTTGCCATGCTAGTATAGCTTCAGCACCTAGTGTATCTATTGCTTGTACCTCTTCTATAATTGAAAATGATATATGTTTGTTAAAGAAGAGTGTTGATTGTTTGGGCTCCACTTTGAGCCAATGTGCTTTGAACCACACACGTTTGAAATTTATGTTTCGAAAGAAACAAGTTTCACATATGCATGCACACAAATCACGGCATACACATGCTCCTCACGTTCATACTCATAACACTTTGTATGCTCATGTGTACACTTGTAAACATTGTGGACGTAAGGGCCACGTTGCAAAATTTTACTTTGATAGAATTAAAGATTCAAATTTTGCAAATAGATTTGTTTGGGTTAGGAAAGGTACTAACCCCCACGGACCCAAAAGAGTAAGGGTACCAAAAATCACCCCTATGGTATTTGATATAGGTGTGGGCTCTCACATGACGTGAGAGTGATGGTGCCTTGAGGTGGATGCGTTCCGAACTTAAAGGTGACAATTTTGGATGCATCACTTTCAAGGGGAGTTTCGTGGGAGGACCACCTTGGTTTGGAGACATAGAGATGTACCCTCTTGATTTTGGTAACGATCTCTAGCTCCCATTTATGTTTACATGCTTTCATATGATTAATTTTTAGCATGTCATGTTTTTATGTTCATCATGTTAAATACTATGCTTATTAGACCTATGACATATATGTATAGTATTTGAGATACACCCATGTTTATATGGACATATATTTTTGTGTTCTCACTTCAAGTTTAACTATTGTGTATATCATATCTCTAATACATGTGCATTTGTCATAACGATCATATTAGTTTATGTTTCATTTTATGCTTCATGATTTGATTACATGTTTAGATGTTAGTTTTCATTAAAACTTAAGTATATACTTGTACAACTAGTGAGCCACAAATTCATTATTATATGTTTGTACTAAATTGCTCATTTGTACCCATTAGATGTGCTAGTATAGCCTAGTTTTGATGATTCATACATTTTGACTTGTATTCCCTTTTGTGCATGTTTTCGTATATGTTTAACTTCATGTGTATGTCTATTTTGTCTAAACTAATAGTTATACATATACATCCTTGAGCCACTTGCCTTCATGCATATACTTTTGTGGACTCGTTCATGTTTGGATATGTATGTATACTCTAGGTTGTACAAAACATACATATGCCTTGAAGTTGTATTATTGGAAATTAAATTTTTAATGATTTTCTTGCTTTCGTTTATAAAGGAATTTCACATTGAGCTTATTATCTATTTCCATGACTTTGTCTTTTACATTATACTTGTACACTCACATCATTCTTGTTTACTCATGATTTGTTTTCATGAGACTATATGTGGTTATAGACCTTTGCGTGTTTGATGATCATGTGATTTTCATGTTTCATGGATATTCTTTTGTTTTATTCCTTACTTGAAGGATTCCATACTAGTTTATAATTTTATCATATAACTAGTTGCATATTCTTCATTTTGGTAGAGTTTTCAATTGTGCTAAAACTATTTTCAAGCTTCTTTTTGAAAACCGCCACCCATTAAAGGGCGGTTGGCTGGGCGACCATGCCTTGTATGCTCTTTATTGAAAATCTATTTTAACATATGCATGAATGGGTGGTAGGCATGAGTGATACATTTGATTCTCATCATATTTTCAATTGGTATCCCAATTGACATTTTTTTTATACTCATATTTGGTTTTCAATATATGTATGCTTCAAAACTTCAAAAGTATCAATTTCTATTGGTATTCACTTTTCATACATATATACATGATTTGATTGTACTTACTATATCTTGACATCTTAAAGCACAAATTATGTTTATGCTAAGCTTGATTTAGTTTTTAATGACCATTAGTTTTCAAATTGGTATTTTACACAAGTTTATGCATTATTTTCATTGGTATTTCATAAAGGGGGAGAAAACTTCACGTTTTAGTTTTCAATCGATTGTATTTTCTATTGGTATCCTACTCCCACACTTTATGACATAAAATTAGAATAAAAATATTTTAATTTGGAATATGCTAACATTTTAAATATTGGTATCAAAAATCTTAAATTGGTTTTATTCTAAAATTTGGTATCTTTATTGCTAAATGATTTGTTTAACCAAATAGTTGGTTGTTTTTCAATTGGTATCATATTTCATTTTAAATTGGTATTCATATTGAAATGAGTTATGTTTAAGTAAAAATATTTGGTTTTCACTTTCAATTGATATCAAAATTATAAAAATATTCTCATTTGTTATCAAAACTACAAAATGTTTACAATTGATATCATGATTTACAATATACATATATATTTCAATTGGTATCAAAACATACATTGTTTCAATTTCATTGGTATCAAAAGTTTACAAGATATTTTCAATTAATATATTTTGGTATCTAAAAAAAAAATTTGTTTATTTTCAATTGGTATCATATTTTGGTATCAAATGTTTTGATATTTACTGATTATATGCAAGGGAAGCTTAACATCTTCTATATATATATATATTCATGTTGAGTGTATTTCATATTAAGGAGCTTGACCGTTCTTCTTTATGGCTTACACATGTGTAGAGGGAGTTTCACATCTCCTTTTATACATTGTATATTATGCTTTATGTGGTTAGGGTTTAGTCATCTCTTTTCATATAAATGCATGCATGCAGGGGAAGTTAACTTCACGTATCTCTTCTTCATGAATGTATATAGCATATACACTTTTATTGTTTTGATTTATGTCTTTAGTGTTTGTGCCCCTTTGTTGATGAATTGACAAAAAGGGGAGAGAAATTTGGAGTTTTTATATATGCATGTTTGTGTTTTATTTGTTATCTTTTACCATTGGTATCAAAAACATCTTTCATTGGTAACTTTCATTGGTATCAAGAGTATCTTTTGTTGGTATCAAGAGCATCTTTTGTTGTATCTTTTGATTGGTATCAAGAGCATGTTTACTTCATTGGTATTAAATAGCATGTTTATGCATGTTTATGTTTGAGTATTCATTGCATATCTTTATTGTTTATTGTTATGCATGAGTTAAGGGGAGCTTCTATGAAGCTTAACTTTAATCCATGCATATATAACTCCAGGAGTTTTGTCATCATCAAAAAGGGGGAGATTGTTGGCCCAGAAGCCGTTCACTCTAGTTTTGATGATGCTTAACTCATGTAGTTATAGTTTGCTAATAATCTTGTGATATTTAGTTTCAGATATTTGATCAAGATATTAGTAGGTGATTAGCTTCAACAAAGGTGTTTTGGAGCTTTCACATGATGATTCAAGAGCTCGAGCGTAAGTTCACATCTAGCACTCAGTTGGAGTCAAGCTCAGTGGATCACGTTTGGATCGAGTAAACTTGGAGAAGGAGTTCTACAATAAGACCTCGGTTTGTTTAGTTTAAGTTTGTTTAGATCTTGTGTTAAAGATTAGATAGTATTGGTATGCTCAAGTTCACAATACACACACAAGTTTCATGTTTTGGTGTTGGTTTTCAGTTTAACCGATCTTGGTTTTCATGAATAGATAGAATCAAAACAAGTTTACATGGTTTAATGTATATTAGATTTGATCTATATACATCTATACTTCATATACTTAGAAAAACTTATTTTGATAAGCCTATTCATGTGTTTGGAGTTTTGTATTTAAACAAAGCTTGTTTTCAGATTTAATGTCAAAAACATAGATATAAATCTTTATATGTATATTAGATTCTATCCATATACAACATGCTTCAAAGTTGTTTTCATATCATGTTTTTGTATTTACATGTGTTTTGAAAAAATTGGATTTCCATTTCAAAAATCTTAGTTTTGGAAAATACAGATTTTTGTTTAAGGCAAATTTTCATTCTCACAAAAATGGTTCAAATAGTTTGAAAATATGTGTTGAATTTTTATCACACATATTTGTATTTCAAAGATATAATAAGAATTGATTTTTGTGGAATTCATGAGATTTTATGAAATTTAATTGAAGTCAAAATCCCAAGTTTTTAAATCCTATATTGGCTGGACTGGCTGTCTGTCGGTCGATCGGACCAGTTGACCGAGGCAGAGGTCGGTCGACTGGACGGTCGACCGACGTGCACAGGACGTGCACGCAGCCAGGCTGGTGGGCCGGTCGACCGCCAGAGATCTTCTGCTATCTGGAAATTGCCCCGGTCGACCGGCAGAGAGCTCTGCTCTTTGTATCCAGCTCCGGTCGATCGAGCGGTCGACCGGGCAGGGAGCCGTTGCTCTCTGAATCCAGGCCCGAATGACCGCGTGATCGACCGGTGGGCTCAACGGTCATAAATTTGATCGTTGGCCGGTCGACCGGAAGGGCAAATCTGCCCTTTCCAGCTGCCAACGGGCAGATTTGTTTTGGGGCTATATATATCCCATCTCTTGGCTAGTTTTAAAAAATTTTTAGAGAGCAATTTTTCTCACCTTTATAAGTGTTTAACAGTAAGTTTTCAAAAGAGTTTTGGGTGTAAAAGATCATTCTTTATTTGTTTTCAAGGGTTGAAAAAATCAAAAAAAAATTGAGTATTTGGGATATTTGTTTTGTTCTTCATTTCTATCAAATTCTAGTTATTTTTTCAAGTATTTTTCTTTGTTATTTGATTTCCAAACACCTTGATTTTCTCACACTTGAGCTTATCTATCATCCTATCTATTAGGATCATTGTTTTGTGAGAAAGAAATGGTTTGTGGTTGAGAGAGACCCCAAGTGTTATAACCTTCCATTCATTGTGATATCCCTCTAGTGAGAGGTGATTGTGTTGATATCCCTCTAGTGAGAGGTGATAGTGAAAGTGGTGTTTATATCCCTCTAGTGAGAGGTGCAGATTGTGTTGGAATCCCTCAAGTGTGAGGTGATTATTGTTGGTGTTGACTTTGTGCCTATCCCTCATTTGTGAGGTGGATATTGTGTTGGTTTGTGTCTTGCCTCTAGTGAGAGGTTGTATTTAGTTGAGAGAGGAGTTTGTACTCTCAAATTGTATTTACCCAAATCCTCAGTGGAGGTTCCCTATGTGGGAAGTCCTGTGTGGACCAGTTAGTGGAAATCCTTCTGTGTGAAGGCGGGGACGTAGAACTGTGTGCTCGAACCTCGAAACATATCCTTGTGTTTGTGTTTGATCCACTTTCTTTAACTCTCTCTCTTATATTGTGCATTGCATCATATTGTTCATATCATATATATGCTTGTGTTGATTGTGTGTGCTATACTTGTGTTTAACCAAGAGAGCTTCATATAGGGCCTGTTTGTTTCCCGCAAAACACCGCAAAATCGCAAGTCGTAAAACTCTTTTCCATTTTCAGCTGTTTGTTTCGTTGCAAAACATTTCGCAAAATACAACTCTCATTTCCCACTTGCAGTTGCTACAGTTAATTTGTGGTCATATAAATCTCACTTTTACACTCAAATTTTCCCACTTGCAACTGCTACAGTTAATTTTGTGGTCATATAAATTCTACTTGTAATACATTTGTAGTGCCAAAGCAGTTACTTGATAATCAATATATAATTTAATATTATTAAATATTTAATATATTTAATATTTTTAATAGTGTTTAATTTCTTACCGAATTATTTTATACTGGTATTTTTTAGTTTTTTAATATTTTTAAGATTGTTTTAATATTTACTATTTTATTATTTTAATTTAATATATAATTTAATATTGTTATTTAATACTTTATTATTTATTAATATTTACACCAATTTTCTTAATATTTTATTTAAATTTAATATTTTATTAATATAACAATAATGTGTTTTAATATAAAATTATTATATATTTAATTTATTTATTTCTTAATATAAATAATTACTTTATTAATATTATAATATACTTTAAAATTATATTAATATTTTATTATGTTAATATTGTAATAATTCATTATAATAATATCATAATAATATTTCATTATTAAATTTATAATTATATTTTACTTTGTTAATTTTATATTTTTATAATATTACGATATTATTATCATAAAATTTAATATTATAATAATCTTAAGTATTTTATAATATTATAAAATATTATAACTATATTTTATTAATTTTCTTAAGATTCTTTTAATATTTATATTTTATTAGTATCCTTAAAATTTTATTCAGTTTCTTTAGATTTTCTTAAAATTTTATAATTACTTATTTAGTTAATATTGTAGTAATATTTTACTAATTTTACTAATATTTTATTAATATTATTGTTATAAATAAAATATTAAGATTATTAATTTTTTATCTCAAATTTATTAATACAATTTAATTTGTAATAGTAGATTTAATTTAATAGTATTTATAATATTTAAATTACTGCTACAGTTAATTTTGTGGTCAATTTTTCCACTTACACTTTTACATTACCAACCAAACACCGTAAAACACAATATACTTTATCATTTACACTTTCACTTTATCAACCAAACACCGTACAACACAATATACTTTTCCATTTACACTCCACTTTATCAACCAAACACCGTAAAACACAATATATTTTCTCTGCTACAGTTCATTTTTTCTTTTCTCATTTTACGACTTACGACTTGCGACGTTTTGCAACGAAACAAACAGGCCCATAGCACCTCAACTCTTATTTAGATGAATTTAGAGGAGATAGTCCAGAGCCCTTCACCGGGAATTCGGCTACACTCTTTGGTTACACTAAGTGTGTTGCAATTAATTTTTAAATTCCGTATCATTTGTCACTAGATTAGCCATACACCTATTCACCCCCCCTCTAGGTGTACTTTCAACTTTGACATGAATAAATTCACGGTTGTTTTACTTTAATTCATGTTACAAAAGTTAACTAAACCAACTCTAGTTCCTTAGAATTCATCTTTTGTTAAACTTTTATTAACTTGATCAGAAAAATATCATTTTGCAAAGTACTTTAAAGGTAAAAGGTCATGTAAAATAATATGTCTAAGACATTGTTAAACATGTTATTTCTCAAAAATATATAAGTTAATATGTTAAAGCCCATGTTTCTTTTTTTTCTTTTTCCTTTTTCTTAGACTAAAACGAAGATGAGACCTTGCAAAAGTATTCTATCCAATCAAGGGCTTACATGAAATTTCCTTTCAATTGAGGGGCGTTCGACAAATTTCTTTTCAAAAAAAAGAAAAATCTTAAAGTGTGATGGAAATCTTAGTGTTGGGTAAAAACTGTGCTATTTCCTAAAACATGCAAATCGATTTCTTAACAAAAACAAATTAAATTAACTTCTTAACATATTACTACAAAAATTAAAACAGAATGAAGAAGCAAGAATGTAAATAATCTAGCCTGGGAAACGCAGTCGCATAATCGTTGCCCTAAATTATCAAAAGCATGACTTCTTGCCCAGATGTTGGTTCGATTTTCAAGTAGCAGTAAAAGAATCCTTCGAAATCACTAGCACTCGGCTTAAGATAGTAGGCAGAGCCTCTTGCTCAGTCAGAGAATTGTTGCATAGAAAGTTAGAAAAATTGAAGAAATTTAACAGTGGGAGAAAGAAGAATGTAACTATATATGTCAGTTTTTTCTTATTATATTAGAATGAACTGAGAGATGCTCTATTTATAGGCACAGAACTTTACCCCTTACTAACAGCCCCCGCACAAATCAAGCACACGTTCAAATTGATTGCAATTAATGTGCAACAACTCCGCACGTTCGTAGATTCACTTTTACCGGGTCAAAAAACGTTATAAATCAAAACAGTGAAGTACTTCGGGAGAATGAGATGGAGCTCGGGAACATTCCAAGTCCAACTGCTAGGGAAACACATCACGTCTCCAGGTGCTCAGGAAAGACTCCGAGGTCCAAGTGCTCGGGATGATCCCAAGTCCAAGTGCTCGTGGTCCACTCCCAGTTCACTCCAAGTCTAAGTACTTGGGGATGATTCCGAGGTCAAGTGCTCGAGAATCATTTCGAGTCAAGTACTCGGGTCACTTCGTCCAGAAGCTCGAAGTTAGCTTCAAAAGACAAAAATAATTTCCAAATTGTAGCAGGTCCAAGAACCCCTTGAACAAAGATGCATTCATGTCCGTAGGTCGTAGGCGCACGTCACCCGAACCCGAACCCGGCCAGGTCCAGTTCGGTTCAATGCGTGTGTGCGCGTTTGGGGAGTGTGGCCCATAGATTAACACACATAACAATAAGCTTAGGAAGATTTGGTATATATACCACTCAAATTTCTTTCGCCTATCCAATATGGGACTAAAAACCAAGGCAAATAGAGGAAAACTCAAGTTTTTCCTCCAAAACCAAATACGCATCCAACAATCTCCCCCAAAACTTGAGTTTCAGGAAAGACAAAAGAAATCAATATGATATAAATAAATCATAAATCATAAACAAGAGTAAAATTAGACAACATCATACTGTGAATTCAGAGTTGACAGGTTGCGCCTTGAATCTACCCTTAGTGAATTTTATTGCTACCTGAGGGACATAATAGACTACGCCTTGAATTAGACATTTTTAACCAGATATTGATGAAAGACACACACAGTAAGTCTCTATTTATTAAGTGAGTGAGTTGGGCATTAAAGGCCATGCTAACAATAACCGACTAATGAGTAATCTCTAAGGGTCAGCCTTGTCCCCAATCGCAGCCATCACGGTTCCTCTCACGTAGGTAAGTCCTCAAAGGCTACTACAGTTAGACCTTATATCCTTCACACTTCATGTATTGGACCTATTAAGAGTTTAACTCAATCTTATCAAGCTGCATTATAAGCGCATCGTTACCATAGAGAAGGGGCAGTAGCTATAATGCTACATATAGGATATAAACATATCAGGTTCGATGCTCCACACGAGTTTCACCAAACTAATTTGTTGCTACCATATTGAATCTCTTTCACGAAATCAGCTCCCAATCAAGTAGGTGGGATTTCCGCTATCAGAGAACTCTACTATGAGCTTAACCTTTTCTCTCTCAATGATTCTAGGACCTTCTAAAAAGATCCTTAGTCAATGGGTGAGCCAAATTTTTCTCAGACTTTGCAAAGTGCAGAATTACAACTTTACCCAATAGGCGTTGCACAGACTTGAATCTGATTTGAATATGGCTGTTCATCTTCTTATTAGCATTGTCTTACTTTAAAATCTCAATAGTGGATCTCGATCACTATGGACTGAGATTGAAAATATGGATATAGGCACGATATTGAATTTAGACAGAAGATCCTTTAATCATTTAGCTTCCAAGTAAGTAGTGTCCAGAGTAATGAACTCAAACTCCATAGTGCTCCTAGTAATCGTTGTTTATTTACAGGATTTCGAAGATACAACAACACCACCAAACATAAATACATATCCGGTTAATACTGTGAGAGTCAGTGACCCAGTTGGCATCACTATACCCTTCTATGACATCAGCATATCCAGTGTAAGTCAAACAATATCAAATTATGTCTCTAAGATATTTGAAAGCTCTATCTAGTATAGTCCAGTATTCTCTATTAGGATTACTAGTGTATCTACTTAGTCTACCCACTGCATAAGATATCTCTAGCTTAGTTTTGTTGGAAATGTAGAGAAATGAACCTATAAATTGAGAGTATTTCAGCAGAGACACAGGCTTAACCCGTGTTCTTCTTCAAAGTAATTGAAGAATCATAGGGTGTAGAAATAGGTTTAGAGTTATAAAAATCAAACTTGTGAGGTATTCTTTCAATGATATGAGATAGACTGAATGAAATTCTATCAGGAATTCTGGATATTTTCATTCTCAATATCATATCAGTGGGACTTAGATCTTTCATGTCTAAGTTTAGGGAGAGATAATCCTTTACCCTTTGGATTGCATCAAGAGACGTTTCAAGAATGAGAATGTCATCCATATAGAGATAAAAAAATGATATAATCATTATCAAGGTTCTTGGAATAAATGTATTTGTCATATTCATGGACAGTGAATCCAAATTGTACAACAACTTTGTTAAACTTTTGGTGCCATTGTTTAGATACTTGTTTTAGACCATACAATGACTTCACAAGTTTACATAGTTTGTTTTCTTGTCCCTTGGCTATGAATCCTTCCAGCTGGTCCATATAGATCTCTTCTTCGAGATCACCATTCAGGAAAGCAATCTGAGATCCAATAAATATATGAATAAGTTATGAATTGATGCAAGTGCATGAAGGATTCTGATAGAAGAAATTATGACAACAGGAGAAAGAGTGTTAAAGAAGTCAATACACTTTTGTTGGGTGAAACCCATGGTAACTAATCTGGATTTGTATTTGTCTATAATGCCATCGGGTCATAGTTTCTTCTTAAAAATCCATTTACAACCTAGTTTGCATCCTAGAGGAAGGTCAGTGAGAATTCAAATGTTGTTCTCTAATATGGACTTGATCTCACTATTAATGGCTTCTTTCCAGAAAGGAGATTCAGAAGAGTCTATTACTTTCTTGAAGGCTAGGATTACCTTCTACAAGATGGGTAAAAAAGTCTTCACCAAAAAATGTGAGAGTCCAAGTTCTTTTACTCCTTTTAGGTTCAAAATCAGAAGTAGGAGCAGAATTAGAGGAAGGAATATCAGAGTCAAAAGGAGTATAAGAAGGATCACAGGGAATTCTTCATTTGAAAGAAAAGATATTTTCAAAATAGACAGCATCCCTAGCTTTAATGATGGTGTTGCTAGATATTTCACTGATCTCAGAGTTAACATTAGTTATCAGTTAACATTGCTATCTAGTGCATATCCGATAAAGATAGCATAAACAATCTTGAAGCCAATTTTCTTTTTCTTCAGTTTTGGTATTGAAACTTTATCCAGACAATCCCACACTTTGAAGAATTGGATGTTAGGAGTTCTATCTTTTCAACGATCATATGAAATAATGTCAGAGTCTCTTTGAAGAACCCTATTGAGAATGAAACATGCTGAATGGAGAACTTCTCCCTAAAGGTTCTTGGGTGCACCTGAGCTGAGTAACATGTAGTTTATAATATCCATCAGTGTTTTGTTTTTTCGTTCAACTACACCGTTGAATTGTGGTGTGTAGGAAGCAGTTACCTCATAAATAATGTCATGTTCTTGGCAGAATCCTGTCATATAATTTGAGGTATACTCCCCTCCACGATCAAATCTTAGGATCTTGATCTTCCTCTCAAGTTGATTCTCAGCTTCGGCTTTATATACCTTGACCTAATCGAGAGCTTCATCCTTGGATTTGAGAAGATAGGTGTAACAGAATTTGGAGTAGTCATTAATGAATGTCACAAAATATCTTCTACCGTCTCGAGTGAGAACCTTTTTTGAGTCACACACATCACTATGAATAAGCTCGAGGGGTTTAGAATTTCTTGTTATACAATGAAAAACGTGTTAGGATATGTTTTCCTTGAACACATATTTCACATCTAGAAGATGAATCAGAAGAAGACTTAGGAATAAAATTCAACCATTTTCTTGATGAAATTGAAGTTGACATGTCCCAATCTATCATGCTAGATATCACAAGACTCAATGTTCAAAGCAATATAAATAGAAAGTTTATTATTAAAAGGATTGATTGAATTGAACTAGAAAAGGCCATCATAAACAAAACCCTTTTCAAAGAAAATATTTGATTAGGAGATTACAAATTTAATGAATACTTTCACACTCCTATAGCCAGCTTTAAGAAGAGAAGATTCTTTGATCAGATTTCTTCAAAGTATGGGTACATGCAGGATATCTTGAAGAGTCAGAACTTTCCCGGAGATGTAAGTACACCTAGAGGGGGGTGAATAGGTGTACGGCTAATCCAATGAACAAAATGCGGAAATTAAAAACTTAATTGCAACACACTTAGTGTAACCAACGAGTGTAGCCGAATTCCCAGTGAAGGGCTCTGGACTAACTCCTCTTGATTCCTCTGAATAAGAGTTGAGGTGCTATGAAGCTCTCGTGGTTAAACATAAGTGAGGCACACACAAACAAGCCAAGTATATAATATATGAATGAGCAATATGAAATGATGCAAGGCACAATGTAAAGGAGAGAGAGTTAGAGAAAGTGGATCAAACGCAAACACACGGATATTTTTCGAGGTTCGAGCACACAGCTCTACGTCCTCGCCTTCACACTGAAGGATTTCCACTAACTTGTCCACACAGGACTCCCACATAGGGAACCTTCACTGAGGATTTGGGGCAATACAATAACCGGGAGTACACAACTCCTCTCTAAAATACAACATAACCTCTACACTTAGAGGTTAGGCACAAAGCCACTCAAACACAATCACCACACACTTGAGGGATGGGCACAAAGCCAAACAACTAATCAACCTCTCACTAGAGGGATAGGGTACAAAGCCACCACTCCAAAATCAACCTCTACACAAGAGGGATAACACAAAGTAGGAGGGTTTACAACTTGGTGGTTTCCACAACCACAAACTAATTCTTTCTCACAAAAACAAAGATCCTATAGATAGGATAGAAGATATGCTCAAGTATGAGAAAACAAAGTGTTTTGAACAAAGAAAATCACTTGAGAAAATCTCCAAATAGATATAGAATTTTTAGACCAAAAACAAATTCCCAAAAGACTATTTTTTTTGAATTAACAAACACTTTAAAAACAAATGAAGAATGATCTTCTAAACCAAAAACTCTTTTGAAAAACTTGCTCTTAAATACTTGAAAAGATCTAAAATTTTTCTCTCTAAAGACTTATTGAGAAACATCTCTCAAATGGGGTATATATAGCCCATTACAAAATCTGCTCGTTGGCAGGCAAAAAGGTCAAAATCGACCGGCCGGTCGACCGGCCAACGGTCAAAAAATCGACCGTTGAGCCTGCCGGTCGACCGCTCGGTCGACCGCGCCCAGAACCAGAGAGCAACGGCTCTCTGGCCGGTCGACCGCCCGGTCGACCGGGCCAACCCGAGAGTGGGTTGACTTCTGTCGGTCGACCGCTCGGTCGACCGGCTCAAGGGGCTGGCCTGCGTGCACGTACTTGTGCAAGTCAGTCGACCGGTCCAGGTGACCGACTCTGGGTCCGGTCGACCGCCAGAGCCTGGCAGGGCTGGTTATAGGATTTAAAACTTGGGTTTTTAATTAACAAATAAATCCCATAAAATCTCCAAAAATTCACAAAAATAGTTTCAGAATAATACTTTAATATACAAACATGTTTGAGTAAAATCAAACCATGTTACAAACATTTTGAACTATTTTTGTAACTTAGAAATTTTGCCGAAAACCAAAATCCGTATTTTCAAAATTTAGATTTTTGGAATGAAAAATCGTTTTGTCTAAAACTCATCCAAATACAAAACATGATATTGAAAACAACTTTGAGGCATATAGTATATGGATATAATCCAATATACATATAAAGATATACATCATTGTTTTTGACTTAAAATCCAAAAATACGTTTTGTTAAAATACCAAAACTCTAAACTCATGAAATAGACTATCAAACTAAGTTTGTATAAATAGTTGAAGTATAGATGTATATAGAATAAATCTAATATACATTAAACTATGTAAACTTGTTTTGATACTATCTATTCATGAAAACTAAGATCGGTTAAACCAAAACCGAAAACCAAAACATGAAACTTTAAAACAAGTGTGTGTATTGTGAACCTGAGCATACCACACTATCTAATCTTTACAAATAAACTAAACAATGTACCGAAGTCTTCTTGTAAAGCGCCGTCTCCAAGTCGACTCGATCCAAACGTGATCCACCGAGCTTGACTCCAAACGAGTGTTAGGTATGAACTTTGACGCTCAGGCTCTTGAATCACCATGTGAAAGCTCCAAAACACCTTTGTTGAAGTTAATCACCTACTAATATCTTGGTTAAATATTTAAAACTAAACATCACAAGATTATTAGTAAACTATAACTATATGAGTGAATCATCATCAAAACTAGAGTGGAAGGCCTCTGGGCAACAATCTCCCCCTTTTAATGATGACAAAACTCATGGAGTTATATATGCATGGATTAAAGCTAAGCTTCAATGAAGCTCCCCCTTAACTCATGCATAGCAATAAACAAAAAGATATGCAAAGAATATTAAACATGAATATGCATAAACATACATAAAACAATGAAATGAACATGCTCTTGATACCAAATACATTATTTCTTCTTCTCATAAACATGTTCTTAAATACCAATGAAAATGTAAACTTAAAATACACATGTTCTTAAATAATGCTCTTAAATACCAATGAACATCAAACTATGTTCTTGATACTAATATCCATGCTTTTGATACCTATATCAACAAAACATAAAACAAACTCTCTTGATATCAATATAAAAACATGCATATAAACTCAAATACTTCTCCCCTTTTTTGTCAATCATCAACAAAGGGGTCAAAGAGAACTCAATAAAACATGTTCTTCCCCTTTTTGTCTGAAGAAAAATACTTCAAGGGGTGAAACCAAAACAAACCATTATGATACTAATTAAAAAATACATCAATTTAGTGCATCATGATACCAATGAAAAATAAACAAATAAGTAAACCAACAACAAATTGAGGAATACCAATTGAAAGTAAATAAGGCATTGAAAATAAATCTTGAAGAAACCAATTTAAAGTACCAATTGAAAGTACATAAAACATTTTTGAAGAAACCAATCAAAATTTTGATATCAATTTAAAGAGGTAAACATATAGATAATCTTGATACCAATTGTAAAAAAAATTAGTACCCATAGAAAATATTTTACACTTTTTGATACCAATTTGAAAAACACAAACTAATTGAAGATATTTTTCATTAGGAATGTATGATACCAAATTAAAATCAATATTAATTTTTCAATCATTTTTCATCATAAAGTATGGGAGTAGAATACCAAAGGTAAACAAAACCAATTGAAAGATGAAATACGAATTTTCTCCTCCTTTATGAAATACCAAATAAAATGGTGCATAAGCTTGTATAAAATGCCAATTGAAAAATAATCAATTGAAATATGATAGTCATTTAAGGAATCAAGCTTAGCATAACCAAAATTTGTGCTCAAAGATATAGAGATATAGTAAGTACAAATAAAGCATATATATGTGTGAAAAATTTGAATACCAATCGAAATTGATACTATTTGAAGTGTAAGCATACATATATAAAAAACATATATATGAGTATACAAAAGAATGTCAATATTGATACCAATTGAAAAGATTCAATGATACCAATTGAAACTATAATTAGAATTAAGTGTATAACTCATACTTCCTACCACCCATTTCATGCACATATTTAAAAGGATTTTCAATAATAAGCATACAAGACATGGTCGCCCAACCAACCGCCCTTAGATGGGTAGGGGTTTTCAAAAATAAGTTTGAAAATATAGTATGTTTGAAAACTCTACCCTATGAAGAATACGAACTAGTTATATGAAAAATTTGAAAAACTAGTACGAAATCCTTCAAGTAAGGAATAAAACAATAATATATTCCATGAAAAACATGTAAATCACATGATCACAAAAGACTCAAAATCTATAAAGCCCATATCATACTCATGAAAACAAAATCATGAGAAAATAATAAGTAAAGTGAGTGTACAAGTATAATGTGAAATACAAAGTCATGATAATAGGCAATCGAGCTCAAAATGAAATTCCTTAAAAAAATAATGAAAATCCTCAAAAATAGAATCCTTCAAGGTATATGTATGTCATGTGCAAACTAAAATATACATAAATATCTAAATATAAACGAGTCCACAAAAGTATATGCATGAAGGCAAGTGGCTCAAGGATGTATATGTATAGCTATTAATTTGGACAAAATAGACATATACATGAAGTTAAATATAAACATGAAAAATATGTACAAAATGAGAATACAAGTCAAAATGTTTGAATCATCAAAACTAGACTATACTAGTACATCCAATGGGTATAAATAAGCATTCAAGCACAAACATATAATAGTCTATTTGTGGCTCACTAGTTGTACAAGTATATATCCTAGTTTTAATGAAACTAACATCTAAACATGTAATCAAAATATGAAGCATAGAACTCAAAACAAAAACTCATAAACATACATATGATCATTATGTACATGCACATACATAGATCTAGGACATACACATTAGTTAAAACAAATGTGAGAACACAAAGGTATAAATCCATATTAAACATAGGTGTCTCAAATAACTAATCATGTATATCACTAATCTAAATATCATGGCATATAACATACTAATCATGAAACATCAAAACATGCTAAAATCAATGATATGAAAAGTATGTAAACAATAAATGAGGAGTAAGAAATTGTTACCAAAACCGAAGAGGCACATCTCCATGTCTCCAATCCAAGGTGGTCCTCCCACCAAACTTTCTTTGAAAGTGATGCATCCAAATAGTCCTCTTTAAGCTCGGAACGCATCCACCTCAAGGCACTATCACTCTCACGTCATGCGAGAGCCCACACCTACATCAAATACAATAGGGGTGGTCTTTGGTACCCACACTCTTTTGGGTCCATGGGGGTTAGCTCCTTTCCTAACCCAAACAAATTTAGTTGCTAAATTTGAATCATGTATCTTATCATAGCAAAATTTAGCAAGGTGGCCCTTACGTCCACAATGTGTACATGTGTACACATGAGTATACATCGTGTTATGGGAGTGAACGTGGGAAGCATGTGTATGCCGTGGTTTGTGTGCATGCATAATAGGAACTTGTTTCTTTCGAAACATAGATTCCAACCGTGTATGGTTCAAAGTACAATGGCTCAAAGTGGAGCCCAAACAATCCACACTCTTCTTAAGCATACAAATATCATTTTCAATTATGAAAGAAGAGGTGCATGTAATAGGTAAGCTAGATGAAGAAGCTACACTAGCATGGCAAACATGTGAATCTATATCATTTTTCAAAGAAACATTTTTCTTTAAACAATCTTCCAATTCTTGTGAAATCAAATCAATTTTGTTTTTCAAAGAAACATTATCTTTTATAACAAAATCAAGTTTTGAAGTTAAATTCTCATTTTTCTTCAAAACATCATTGCAATCATTTCTATTTTTTAAAATCTCATTTTCTTTTTAGGGCAAGTTCAAGTTAGATTTCAATGAATCCCTTTCATTAGAAATTTTTACTTTCTCTTGCAAAATCAAATCTAGTTTTGAACACAAATCCTTATTTTCTTTGTTAAGTCCAAAACTCTTCTTTTTCAAAAGATTATATTTTTCTAATAATTTTTCACAAACAATTGAAAGTTCTTCATTTAAAGCATTTGCATCAATATACTCATTACTAGAAGAACTAGCATCATCATCATCTAATTGAGTTTCCGAGTGTACCTCAAGGGAGTCATTCCCTTGGACCATGTAGCAATGTTGCTCGGATTCTCAACTAGATTCATCCTCCACAATGGTTGGCATTTGAAGCTTAGAGGAGGTCAATGTATTCCACACTGCAAAGATGGAATCACAGTTAGAAATCATAAAAAGTTATTCTTTATTAAGCGTGCTTCTAAGTGCCTCAAGGTCTTGTGCATTGGCCTCTATATGCTTACTATTGTCAAGATAGGATTTCTTGGTAGCGGTAAGGAAAACATGCAAGCCTAGGGTTTTTATGTACATACTCATCCTAAATTTTCACATGTCAATGTTGGAAATATCAAACATAGGAGGTGTCAAGCAATCCATGAGTGTGTGTAAACAATATAAGTGTGCAAATGCAAATGATAGATTAGCAAAACCAAGATCACACTCTTAGGGGTTAAACCTAATATCAGGAGCGTAGGCTCTGATACCAATTGTAAGTATACCAAGAGGGGGGTGAATATGTGTACGGCTATCTAATGAATAAAATGCGAAAATTAAAAACTTAATTGTAACACACTTAGTGTAGCCGAATTCCCGGTGAAGGGCTCTGGACTAACTCCTCTTGATTCCTCTGAATAAGAGTTGAGGTGCTATATGAAGCTCTCGTAGTTAAACACAAGTGAGGCACACACAAACAAGCCAAGCATATAATATATGAATGAGCAATATGAAATGATGCAAGGCACAATGTAAAGGAGAGAGAGTTAGAGAAAGTAGATCAAACGCAAACACACAGATATGTTTCAAGGTTCGAGCACACAGCTCTACGTTCTCGCCTTCACACAGAAGGATTTTCACTAACTTGTCCACACAGGACTCCCACAAAGGGAACCTCCACTGAGGATTTGGGGCAATACAATAACCGGGAGTACACAACTCCTCTCTCAAATACAACACAACCTCTACACTTAGAGGTTAGGCACAAAGCCACTCAAACACAATCACCTCACACTTGAGGGATGGGCACAAAGCCAAACAACCAATCAACCTCTCACTAGAGGGATAGGGCACAAAGCCACCACTCAGAAATCAACCTCTACACAAGAGGGATAACACAAAGTAGGAGGGTTTACAACTTGGTGGTTTCCACAACCACAAACTAATTCTTTCTCACAAAAACAAAGATCCTATAGATAGGATAGAAGATATGCTCAAGTGTGAGAAAATAAAGTGTTTTGAACAAAGAAAATCACTTGAGAAAATCTCCAAATAGATATAGAATTTTTAGACCAAAAACAAATTCCCAAAATACTATTTTCTTTGAATTAACAAACACTTTAAAAACAAATGAAGAATGATCTTTTAAACCAAAAACTCTTTTGAAAAACTTGCTCTTAAAACACTTGAAAAGTCCTGGAATTTTTCTCTCTAAAGACTTATTGAGAAACATCTCTCAAATGGGGTATATATAGCCCATTACAAAATCTGCCCGTTGGCAGGCAGAAAGGTCAAAATTGACCTTCCGGTCGACCGGCCGGTCGACCGGCCAACGGTCAAAAAATCAACCGTTGAGCCTGCCGGTCGACCGTGTGGTCGACAACGCCCAGAACCAGAGAGCAACGGCTCTCTGGCCGGTCGACCGCCCTGTCGACCGGGCCAACCCGAGAGTGGGTTAAATTCAGTCGGTCGACCGCTCGGTCGACCGGCCCAAGGGCTAGCCTGCGTGCATGTACTTGTGCACGTCGGTCGACTGGTCCGGTCGACCGACTCTGGGTCCGGTCGACCGCCAGAGCCTGGCAGGGCTGGTTATAGGATTTAAAACTTGGGTTTTTAATTATCAAATAAATCCCATAAAATTTCTAAAAATCCACAAAATAGTTTCAGTATAATACTTTGATATACAAACATGTTTGAGTAAAATCAAACCATGTATAAACATTTTGAACTATTTTTGTAACTTAAAATTTTGCCGAAAACCAAAATCCGTATTTTCCAAAACTTGAATTTTTGGAATGAAAATCGTTTTGTCCAAAACTCATCCAAATACAAAAAACATGATATTGAAAATAACTTTGAGGCATATAGTATATGGATATAATCCAATATACATATAAAGATATATATTACTGTTTTTGACTTAAAATCCAAAAATGCGTTTTGTTAAAATACCAAAACTCTAAACTCATGAAATAGACTATCAAACTAAGTTTGTATAAATTGTTGAAGCATAGATGTATATAGAACAAATCTAATATACATTAAACCATGTAAACTTATTTTGATACTATCTATTCATGAAAACCAAGATCGGTTAAACCAAAACCGAAAACCAAAACATGAAACTTTAAAACAAGTGTGTGTGTTGTGAACTTGAGCATACCACACTATCTAATCTTTACAAATAAACTAAACAATGTACCGAAGTCTTCTTGTAGAGCGCCGTCTCCAAGTCGACTCGATCCAAACGTGATCCACCGAGCTTGACTCCAAATGAGTGCTAGGTATGAACTTTGACGCTCGGGCTCTTGAATCACCATGTGAAAGCTCCAAAACACCTTTGTTGATGCTAATCACCTACTAATATCTTGGTTAAATATCTAAAACTAAACATCACAAGATTATTAGTAAACTATAACTACATGAGTGAATCATCATCAAAACTAGAGTGGAAGGCCTCTGGGCCAACAGCAGATCATTCTGAGATCAATACCTCCAGTTTTCTTTATCTCTCTAGTGGAGTCATCTGTCAGACTCATGCTTCCTCCATGTTGTTCCTGGTAGAATTTAAACAAGGAGTGATCAGTGCAGATATGAATATCAGCTCCCAAGTCTAACCACCAGTCCAAAGAGAAACTAATAGAGTTGACAATAGGAAGATAGGAATCTAATCTAAAGATTTGGGGTTTAGTTCCACCATGTTGACCTTGTGCTCGCCATTTTCTTAGGTTGAGCTTTGACTGGTTCCATCTTTCGGTTGAATGTGGTGCTAAGTCATTAGTTCTCCCGTAGATATAGCAGAATCTTCCATCGGTCTTCTGGCCAGAGCTTTTGGGTTTGAAAGAGGAAGATTGCAAAGGTTTGAAAGAAGAAAAGTTGGCATGAGGAGAGGAATGAAAGTGATTTAGTTTTTGAGTTTCTTACCCTTGGGATTCATAAATTAGACTTATCTTCCACCAAGTTGACTTTGGCTTTCAGCTTAGACTTGAGTTTGTAATTTTGTCTATGCTGGTCTTCTATGCGAATCGCTTTTAGGGCTTGATGTAAGGTCATCTTACTTTTGACGGACGTCTCCAGGAAAGGTTGACTAAGAAGGAGGAAGTTTATTAATGAGACAAGACACCTTGTAATAGTCAGAAAATGGGTTCCCTTTCAATTGAAAGTGTCAGATAAAATCATGAATTTCATGAAGTTGATCATTGTAGATTTGTTGTCAGATATCATGAATTTATTAAAGGAAGAGGAGGTGAAACTTATGATTCCAGCATCATCAAGACCATATTCTTTCTCAAGTACTGTCCACAGTTCTTTAGCACTCTTATATTCATAATATATGTCATACAAATTATCAGAGAGTACACTAAGAATCCTATGGAGACAATGAAAGACTATCTCCTCAGATTTCAAATAGATGCATAAGGAAGGAGTTAAAGGAGAAGTTTTCAGCAGATGATGATTTGGTGGGTGATGGTTTAGAAGAAGGTACAGGAATTGAATCATTTATGGCTGAAATGAGTCCTAAAGTAGTCAACCAATATTTTATCTGGTTTGCCCACCTCTTAAAATATGTTGTTGGCCCAGAGACCTTTCACCTTAGTTTTGATGATGACTAACTTATGAAGGTTAGTTTACTAATAATCTTGTGTTCAATAAGTTTCAGATATTGTTCAAAATCGTAGTAGTGATTTGACTTTAACAAGAGATTCATAGTCAAAGTGTTGAAGTAAACAAGTTGATTCAAGAGCTCACATCGCAACGATCGAATCTACCTTCTTTGGATCAAGTTTGGATCAAGTCGGCTTGGAAAAGAGTTCTACAAGAAGACTTCGGGGATTGTTTAGTTTAGTGTTGTTTTAGATCTTGTGTAAGGATAGCTTAGTCTTGATATGCTCAAGTTCACACGCACACAAGTTCCATAGTTTTTGATTCTTGTTTAATCGATTTTGGATTTTCAAAGATTACATGTATAGTTTTCATGAATAGATTGAATCAAAATAAGTTTTACATGGTTTAATGTATATTGAATTTCATCCATATACATCAATGTTTCATATTGACTAAAAACATAATTTGATAATTCTAATTCATGATTTTAAGTTTTGCTTTTAATAAAACTTAGTTTTAGATTTAATGTCAAAGCCATGGATATATCTTTTATATGTGTATTGGATTCTATCCATACACACTATGCTTCAAAAGTGCTTCTATATCTTATTTTTGTATTTATACAAGTTTTGAAGAAAACAGATTTTCATTTCAAAATCCAAGTTTTGGAAATTCTGTTTTTGGTTTAAAGCTAAATTTTCATATCACAAAAATAGTTCAAATTACTGGAAATATGTGTTGAAATTTAGTCACACATATTTGTTCTTCAAATATTTATAAGAACTTATTTTTGTAAATTTTATGTGATTTTATGAGATTTTATAGGTACTAAAAGATCAAGTTTTCAAACCTAAAAAAACCAGCCTGAGACCTCTGGCGGTCGACCGACTGGTCGATCAAACCAGAGCTCGGTCGACCAGGCGGTTGACCAATGTGCACAAACGTGCACAACTTGCCTTAGCCTATGGGCCAATTGACCGTCTGGTTGACCGATCCAGAGAGCTTGTTCTCTGGATCTGACCTCGGTCGACCGACCAGAGAGTTCACTCTCTGGTTCTGGCCTCGGTTGACTGGGCGGTCAACCGACAGGCAAATTGCCTTAGGACGATCGACCGGCCGTTGACTGACAGCCCCAACGGTCAGAAATCTGATCGTTAGCTGTTGACCAGACTGTCAACGACAAGTCAGTTTTGACCTGATCTGGACCCCAACGGCTATATTTTCAGACCCTATAAATATGGGTCCTTTGAGGCTAGTTTCAACTAAGATTTTTTAGAGCAATTTTTTTCACCTTCTCAAGCGTTTTTAACAAAGTTTTCAAAAGAGTTTTTATACCAAAATTCTCTATCTTATTTGTTTTCAAAGTTTTGAAAATCAAAGAAAATCAAGTCTTTGAGAATTCTATTTTGTTCTTCATTTTATATATCCATCAAGAAGTTTTTATCAAACATTTTCTTTATTGTTTTCTTTTAAAATGCTTTGTTTTCTTACATACTTGAGCTGTCATCTCAAATCTATCTTTAGGATCCTTGTATTGTGAGAAATTTTTTTTTGATCTTTAAAGATTACTAAGAGAGATTATTTGCGATCTTTATAATCACCAAGTGTATTTTTCTTTGCTTTGTGCTTGGCTAGGTGCCCACCTCTTGTGTAGAGGTATGTGTTAGAGAGAGGAGTTGTGTACTCCCGGTGTAGAGTTGTAATTCCTCGACCGAGGCCCCTTTGTGGAAGGTCCTGAAATCCTTCTGTGTGAAGGCTGGGATGTAGAACAGTGACTCGAATCTCGAAACATATCATGGTGTTTGCGTTTGATCCACTATCTCTCAACTCTATCTCTCTTATATCTTGCATTACTTTATATTGTTCATATTCATATGCTAGATATTGTTTGTGTGTGCCCACACTTGTGTTCAACAAGAAAGCTTATAAAGCACCTCAACTCTTAATCTAGAGGAATTTAGAGGAGTAGTTCCAGAGCCCTTCACAGGGAATTCGGGCTCACTCTTGGTTACACATAGTGTGTTTGCAATTATGTTTTAAATTCTGCACCATTTGTCCTAGAGTAGCAAGTATACCTATTCACCCCCCTCTACGTGTATTTCAATTGGTATCAGAGCAAAACAATTTAGATATGATCCATACAAAAAAAAACATGAGTATACAAAATGAATTTTCATTAAAAAATTATATATATCTCATAACTTAAGTACATATTGATACCAATTGTAAGTGTAACATGAAGTGCGTTTTGATACCAAAAACAAAACAATTGAAATTAATGCATAAGCTTGTAAAGATACCAATTAACATCTAAATTAAATCAAATTTAACATAAACCTTTTGTGTTTTAAAAATGTGTAAAGACATTATAAGCAAGCAAAAGAGAAATCATATATATGTATGTATGACAATGGGAACATCAATTGAGATTTGAAGCATACATATATAAGAAAACGCATATGAGTATACAAAATAAAATTTCATGAAAATCATGTATATCTCATACCTACCACCCTATTCATGCACATGTTTGAAAGATATTCAATAAGGTACACAAGGTTTGATCGTCCAACCATCCACCCTTGCATAGTAGGGGTTTTCAAAAATAAGATTTGAAAATCATTTTAGTATAGTTTGAAAAACACTACCACATTGAAGAATAACGAAAATAGTTTTATGATAATTTTGAAATTAGTACGAAGTTCTTCAAGTAAGGAATAAAAACAAATATATATTTATGAAATATGCATATCACACAATAATTGTCACTCATATGAAGCTCAAAAATGTGCTAATAAAATAAAGTCATGAGTAAACATAAAAGTGAGTGTACAAAAATCATGTGAATAACAAATTCATGAAATAAAAAATAAATCTCAAAACATCAAAATGTATGAAAATCATAAAAATTTATTTTTCATTAAAACTAAACAAGTTTCAAGGTATATGTATGTTTCATCGAAACTCAAAGTATACATACATATCCCAAATATAGACGAGTCCATAATAGAATTTGTATGAAAGCAAATGACTCAAGGATATACATGTATATATATTAGTTTTAGACAAAAAAAATAACATATACATGAAGCTAAACATGTATAAAAATAGGGAAAATAAATATAAATAAAAAAATCATCAATATATATTATACATGTACATGTAATGAGTACAAATGAGTAATGAAGTACAAACACATAATAATCAAGTGTAGCTCATTACTTGTAGAAGTATAAATACAAGTTTTAACGAAAACTATATCTAAACAAGTAATCACCACATGACGCATAAAAACACAATCATTAGGTTAAATGCACGTGCTATTTGAACTAGGATATATATATATATATTAGTTAAACAATAGTGAGAACACAAAAATATGAATCCTTATGAACATAAGTGTATCTCAAAGACTATTTAGGTATATCACATGTCTAATAACATAGCATTTAAAATAGTGAGTATTAAAACCACAATATGCTAAAAATTATCAATGTAAAAGCATGTAAACTAAAATAGGAACTTAGAGATAGTTACTAAACCATATGGACTATTCTCTAAGTCTTTAAACCATGGTAGTCCTTCCACCAAATATCCCTTGAAAGTGATGCATCCTTAAATGTCACCATTTGAGCTCGAAACGCATCCACTATTAAGGCACAATACTCTCACGTCTTATGAGAGCCCACACCTACATCAAACACAAGTGGTGAGAATTTGGTACCCCATCTTTTTGGGTCCATTGGGGTTAATAACAATTAGAACCCAAACATTTTTATTAGTAAAATTTAAATGATTTATTCTATGAAAATAAAATTTACAAGATGGCCTTTGCGGCCACACTGGGTACATTTGTACACTCTAGCATACATGTGAGTGGGGTGAGCATAGTGTGCATGTGTATGCCATGGGTATATGCATTAGTATGTGAAATTTATTTCTTGCGAAACATGGATTCCAACCTATTATGATTAAATGCACATTGGCTCAAAGTGGAGCCCAAACAATCAATTTTCTTTTTCACAATACAAATATCATTATTAATTTTAGAAGAAGAGACATGAGCATAAGAATCAACAATCTTTTTCTTTCAAAATAATTTTCTTTTTCAAAGAGTTATTTTCTTCCAAAACAATCTCTCTTTTTTCCACCAAATAATTTTATTTTTTCAATGAATTATTTCCTTCACAAATGTCATTTAATTTTGAAGACAAGAAAATATTCTCCTTTTTCAAAATTTTTTTTTTCTTTTGAAACACATTCAAATTTATTTTTAAAAGAATCATTTTCTTTTAACAAAGAAGTGTTTTCCTTTTTCAACTTATCATTTTCAATGTGTTAAGAAGAAGTAGTAGATGCATTCTTATCAATAGAGTGTATAACAATGGAATCATGACAAGAATGAGAAGCCAAATCATTTTTCAAAGAAATATATTCATTTGAACAAATTTCAATTCTTTTGAAATAAAAGCAATTCTATTTTTTAAAGAATTGTTCTCTTTTAACAAAATTAATTTTTGAAGACAAAACCTCATTATTATTAAAAACATCATCACAATCATTTTAATTCTTTAAAATTTCATTATTTTTTAAAGTAAGATTAAGATGGGTTTTAATGAGCCCCTTTCATTTGAAACCTCAACCCTTTCTTACAAAATTATGTTGAACTTTAAAAATAAGTTTTTTTACTTTTAATTGGTTTCTTTCAATTGGCTGTTTATTGTTGATATCAAAATTTTTGTTTCAAAATATATTTTGTTGGTATTGTTTGTTTGTCTTCACCCTTTGTTGATGAATGACAAAAAGGGGAGAAAGACTTAGATTATATATGCATATTTCATTAAGTGTTTATGCATATATATATATATATATATATATATATATATATATATATATATATATATATATATATATATATATATATATATATATATATATATATATATATCTTGTTTTTATTTGGTATCTTGAGCTACATTGCATATTTTTATATGTTTATTTATTATGCATAAGTTAAGGGGGGGCTTCTATGAAGCTTATTCTTAATCTATGCATATATAATCTTATAAATTTTGTCATCATAAAAAAAGAGTAGATTGTTGGCCCAGAGGCTTTTCATCTTAGTTTTGATGATGACTAACTTATGAAGGTTAGTTCACTAATAATTTTGTGCTTAATGAGTTTTAGATATTGATCAAAATCTTAATAGTGATTTGACTTCAACAAGAGATTCGCAGTCAAAGTGTTGAAGCAAACAAGTGTCGATTCAAGAGCTCACATCGCAACGATCGCATCTAACTCCTTTGGATTAAGTTTGGATCGAGTCGGCTTGCAGAAAGAGTTTTACAAGAAGACTTCAGTTTATTTAGTTTAATTTTATTTTAGATCTTGTATAGGATATCTTAGTCTTGATATGCTGAAGTTCACACACACACAAGTTCAATAGTTTTTGTTTTCGGTTTAACTGGTTTTGGATTTTCAAAATGGTTTTCATGAATAGATCAAATCAAAAAACATTTTACATGGTCTAATGTATATTAGATTTCATTCATATACATCTATGCATCATATTGACTAAAAACTTATTTTGATAATTCTAATTCATGGTTTTAAGTTTTGCTTTTAACAAAACTTAGTTTTGGATTTAATGTCAAAAACATGGATATATCTTTTTATATGTGTATTGGATTCTATCCATATACACTATGCTTCAAAAGTGCTTCTATATCATGATTTTATATTTATACAAGTTTTGAAGAAAACGGATTTTCATTTCAAATTCCAAGTTTTGGAAAAATACTGTTTTTAGTTTAAAGCTAAATTTTCATATCACAAAAATAGTTCAAATTATTTGAAATATGTGTTGAAGTTTAGTCACACATATTTGTTCTTCAAATATTTATATGAACTTATTTTTGTGAATTTATGTGATTTATGAGATTTTATAGGTATTAAAAAGACAAAGTTTTCAAACCTAAAAAAAAAATCAGCCTGAGACATCTGGCGATCGACTGACCGGTCGACCAAACCAGAGCTCGATCTATCTTCTGGTCGGTCGACCGATGTGCACAAACGTGCCAACTTGCCTTGGCCTATGGGCTGGTCGACCATCCGGTTGACTGATCCAGAAAGCTTGCTCTCTGGATCTGGCTCCGGCCGACCGCATAGTCGACCGACTAGAGATTTCACTCCTGGTTCTGACCTCGGTCGACCGGACGGTCGGCTGACAGGAAAATTGCCTTAGGGCGATCAACTGGCCGGTCGATCGACAGCCCCAACAGTCAAAAATATGACCGTTGGCCTGTCACCGGGCTATTGACCGACAGGTCAGTTTTGACCTTATCTGGGCCCCAACGGCTATATTTTCGACCCTATAAATATAGGTCCTTTGAGGCCAGTTTCAACTAAGATTTTTGAGAGCAATTTTCCTACCTTCTCAAGTATTTTCAACAAATTTTCAAAAGAGTTTTTGTACCAAAATTCTTTATGTTCGTTTGTTTTCAAAGTTTTGAAAAATTAATGAAAATCAAGTCTTTGAGAATTCTATTTTGTTCTTCATTTTGTATATCCATCAAGAAGTTTTTTTCAAGTTTTTTCTTTGTTGTTTATTTTCAAATACTTTATTTTCTCACATACTTGAGCTATCATCTCAAATCTATCTTTAGGATCTTTGTATTGTGAGAAAATTATTTATGATCTTTCAAGATCACCAAGAGAGATTGTTTGTAATCTTTGTGATCACCAAGTGTATTTTTCTTTGCTTTGTGCTTGGCTAGGTGCCCACCTCTTTGTATAGAGGTTTGTGTTAGTGAGTGGAGTTGTGTACTCCGGTATAGAGTTATAATTTCTCGGTGGAGGTCCCTTTGTGGAAGGTCCTATGTGAACGTAGTGGAAATCTTTCTATGTGAAGGCGAAGACGTAGAGCAGTGACTTGAAACTCGAAACATATCTTGGTATTTGTATTTGATTCACTATCTCTCAACTCTATCTCTCTTATATCTTGCATTACTTTACATTGTTCCTATTCATATGCTAGATATTGTTTGTGCATGCTGACACTTATGTTCAACCATGAAAGCTTATTAAAGAACCTCAACTCTTAATCTAGAGAAATCTAGAAGAGTAGTTCAGAGCCCTTCACAAGGATTTCAGGCTCACTTTTGATTACACGTAGTATGTTTGCAATTAAGTTTTAAATCTGCATCATTTATCCTAGATTAGCAAGTACACCTATTCAACCCCCTCCCTCTAGGTGTATTCATATGTGCCAGTAAATTTCTCATGTTTCACACACTTAGAATGATCAGGGTTAGCCATAGAGACAGGATGGAGCTACTGAATTCTGTATTCCAAGTTATGAGGATATCAGAATTTAATTTAGTAGGTAGCTTAAAACAAAATTTTAGTATAATAATGTGACAAGAGATCTAACAAGATAAAGCAATTATAATTAGAAATAAAACAGTGAGCAGTTCAGGAATTAAAGAATTATTTCAGATTAATTTTTAAATTAATCTTGCATGAAAATATACTATTAGTTATGACAAGGAATTGGACAATGCAAGTGATGACAAGTATTAGACTATTTAGAGCATGTAGGTAGTGATGTATATATATATTTATGCAAGTAGAAATAGATTATAGCAGGAAAATAAGAAATAACAATTATAATATTTATATCCTTTAGATTGTTGGGTAAAAACTGTGCTATTTCCTAAAACATGCAAATCAATATCTGACAAAACAAATTAAATAACTTTCTAGTATGCTGCTACAAAAATAAAATAGAATTAAAAAAGCAAGAATGTAAATAATCTGGCCTGGGGAATGCAGTCGCGTAGTCGCTGCCCAAAAGGATTAAAAGTATGTCTCCTTGCCCAGACGCTGGTTCAATTTTATCCAGTAGTGATAAAAGAATCCCCCGGAATCTCCAGCACTTGGCCTAAGACAGTAGGCAGATCCTCTTTCTCAGACGGAGAATTATCGCCCAGAAATTAAAAAAATTAAAGAAATTTAACAGTGGGAGAAAGAAGAATATAGATGTATATCTCAGTTTTTTATTGTCGTCTCAGAATGAACAAAGAGATACTCTATTTATAGCACAGAGCTCTACCCGTTACTAACAGCCGCGGCACAAATCAAGCGCACATTCAGATTGGTTGCAATTAACGTGCAACAATTCCGCACGTCCGCAAATCCGCTTTTATCGGGTCAAGAAACGTTACAAATTAAAATAGTGAAATACTTCGGAAGAGTGAGATAGAGCTCGGGAACATTCCGACTCCAAGTACTCGGGAACACATTGTGTCTCCGGGTGCTCGGGAAAGACTCCGAGGTCCAAGTGCTCGGGATGATCCGGGTCAAGTGCTCAGGTCCACTCCCAGTTCACTTCGAGTCCAAGTACTTGGAGATGATTTCGAGATAAAGTGCTCGGGAACGAGTCCAGGTACTTAGATTACTTCGCCAGAAGCTCGGAGTTAGGTCCGAAAGACAAAAATAATTTCCAAATGTAATAGGTCTAAGAACCCCCCCCCCCCCCCCCCCCCCCCCCCCCCCCCCCCGAAACGAAGTTGTATTTGTGTCCGCAAGTGTGGGCGCGCGCCACTAAGGCCTAGCCCGATTCGGTTCGGCTCGTGTGCGCGCGTGTGGGAAGTGTGGCCCATGTTTAACGCTCATAACTATAAGCTTAGGAAGAGCTGGTATATATACCACTCAAACTTTTTTGGCCTATCTAATGTAGGACTAAAAACCAAAGACAAATAGAGGGAAACTAACGTTTTACCCTCCAAAACCAAATACACATCCAACACTTAGTAGTACAAGTGTGCCATTGGAGGCAATTTAGTCATTACCTAGAAAGGAACAACAAGTTTATATTAAAGCTAGTGTTTAGTTGCAAGATCAAGGTTTAGGAGATATTGTGTTTTGAAAGAGGAATAGGTAGAAAGTTTAAAAAATAATTGCTTCAATTTTAATTATTTAAAGGGAGTAAAAGATGCAAGGGTTGTTTGGTCGGAGGTGTTAAGGTTGTAGAGTTAAATATTTTTGAAAGAGGGAAGGTGTTAACAACAATAGCCAAGAGGAAGATCTACTAGTTCCAACGCTCCCAAATGGGACTAGCCAATCGCTGGCCCATTATTTTTTAAAACTGTCCAAATTACCCTTTCCTAACTCTTCTCATCTAGGATGGTTGGAAGAGTTAGCTAGGGTTAGAGCCCTTGCTCTTGCTAATTCTTGTTTCCAAACATGGCAAAAGGATAATCTCGTGATTAAATGAATATGTCCATCTAAAGATCTGCTAGATGTTCGGTTGTATATGAAAGGGCTGTTAGAGGACTGGGAGGTTGTTATGCATATCAAAGAAGATTAATCTGAAACATATATAGAGTTAGAGTACCATAGTTTGGGCCTTTAGTCTCAAATATTAATTAACTTGCGTATTTCTTTTCGACCAAGCTATATAATACAATCTAAAAATTTAACAAGTACGTCAGTTCAATATGAGAAAGGAGAAACTAATGCTTTTACTGATTTGTAATGACTAAGAACTCCATTGTTAGCTACTCACTAGAGTTACTCATACATATACTAGATGATTTCCATGAGTCATTATCCCAGAAGGTAGTACATCTTCATCATATATCCAACTCATGCACCAAACTCGTCAATGTGATTATTCTTCTGGGTGCTGCTTGGATGCTGAATTTGGCATTTTTCTTGCATTTTTCCAAGATTTTCTGTGTCATACGCTGTAAAATAATCCTCAAATTCAGAAAACTCGCTAAGTTCCATGTCTATCACTGACAATGAGTCTGGTTTGGTAACTGCAGATTCTTGCTGCGCAGTATTCATTGCTGCTGAAGCTTCTGTTGATGCTGTCAAGCTTCCCCAGTTCATGTTGGTGCAAGAGTTATTCCCATTAACCAGTGTCTCCATGTCTTGATCACCAATTGGAGTAGCCCCTTCTCGTATTCATAAGAAGGATCAGTGCTCGAAATCATACTGTTAGGGTTAACCTGAGGACTGTAGTTAACTGCGGAAAACGAAGGCTGCCCTTGGTTCATCTGCGGTCCTGAAATCATTTGAGATACTGGAGATGTGTTGGTCAATATGTTGAAGTCAAATACGAATGCTTGTTTGGTTTCAGAACATAGTTTTCTTGAGTACTGTTGTATCATATTTTAAGTCACCTAGCTGCAAACGATGAAAGGGGCTCGGGTTGGCTCCTTCGTGCGAAGGACCGTGATGGTCCTTCGCATTGTAGGCCGTCCATCATAGCTGATGAATAGCTCGGAGCGAGAGAGATACAAAACGTGCTTTTATTTTTTTTTCTCTCCCCTGCTCTGGGCCGTCCATCAGCTGTGATGGACGGCTCACAGCGCGAAAGACCAGGTGTCCATAGCGGAAAGGACCATCACCTGGTCCTTCGCGCGAAGGAGCCAACCCCAATCCTGAATGAAGTCACCATATTTTGCAGTTTGGTAGACTAGAGTTATCTAGATCTCAAAAGTTTAGTTTAACAATAGTTTATAAAAATTCAGTCAGACTAGATTTTTCTTTAAAAAGTAAAAAAAAAAAAAAAATGCTCGACTTCTCTTCTTCTTTATACCTTTTTCTTTCACTTTTCAGCAAAATCTAGCTAGCCCCTTCCCTTCTAGTTCTCATCCGAGTTTTATTTGGTGATAATCTCACATTGTATCCAAGTGGGCTATAAAACTAGTTAATTAAACTCTAGAAAACTACAGGTTCAGAGTTTCAAACCTGTTGGAATATCAAATAAAAATGTCTTTTATGTCATTAATTTTGAAAGTAGAAGAGACACCATAAGGTGAAAAAAATGAAGTCATCATCAATTTAAAAATGAAGAGTCATCATTATCAATTAGAAGGAATGAAGAGTCATCATCAATTGGAGAAATGAAAAGTTACCATGAATTGGAGAAGTTAAAAAGTCATATATACATTATTGTCATTTGTTTATGACATTAAAGTAGATGGTTAGTATTCTTGTATGTTTTTTTCTTTGAAGTCTATAAAAAGCTAGTATACCTCTTTGTTTTTTTTCAAGCAAGCAAGTAAGAAAGAAAAGTTGAATAAGATCCATTCTCCACTTAAATTTTAGATTATAGTATATTAGTACGTAGACTAGTATACAACAATTATCAGTGCCAATTCAATTTTTTTTTCAATTTCCTCTTCTCCTCATGGCCTCCACCAACAATCTCATTAATCCACAAGTTCTCAAGTTATTAAAAGATAACTATGAGAGTTGATCAATTCAGATGAAAACTCTATTTGGTTCTCAAGAGTTGTGGGAACAAATCTTTGATGGGTTCAAGGAACCCACACCGGAGGTAAAAGCCGCCTATACCACTGAAGAGAAGAAGGCTCTTTGAGAGCAAAGAAAGAATGATAGTAAAGCTCGTTTTTTACTCTATCAAGAGTTGGATGAGTCTACCTTTGAGATAGAAGCCGAAGCAACAACGAGTAAGAAAGCATGGAAAATCCTTACTACCATCTACAAAGGAGTCGAGCGGGCGAAGCGAATTCGCCTTCAAACTTTGAGGGCCGATCTTGAAGCCACTCAAATGAAAGATGAAGAAAAAATCTCCGATTATTATTCACGATTACTTCTAATTGTGAATAAAATGAGGAGAAATGGAGAGAAGATGGAGGACATCTGAGTGATGGAGAAATTACTTTGATCCCTCACATTAAAGTTTGAGCACGTGGTGGCGGCAATTGAAGAGTTCAAGAATTTGGAGGAGATCTCAATAGAGGAGCTTTTGGGATCTCTTCAAGTTCATAAGCAACGCATGCAAAAGAAGACTAGTTCTATAATTTTGGAACAAGTATTAGAGTCAAAGTTGACTCTAAATTATCGAGGCTCACATAATAGAGGTCATGGTTGTGATAGAGGTTGGGGACGTGGTCCCAATAACGAACCACTCAAAACCAAGTGGAATTCTAAAGCTTCAGAGGTCGAGAACGAAGCAATCGGGGAAGATTTGCATCTAGATGTGGAAACAATAAGAACGTTCAATACTACAACTGTCAAAAGTTTGGACACTATGCCTCGGATTGCTGGCACAGAACTGAAGATCTTACCAATCTCACCGAAGCAACAAATGATGTGGGTAATAACTCTACTCTTCTTCTTACTCATGATGATTCAAGTGTTTAGAATGATGCTTGGTACCTTGACTCGGGTACTAGCAACCACATGTACGGGAAGAAAAAACTTTTCATGGAACTCGTAGAAGGAGTTCATGGAAGTGTGAGCTTGGGAGATTCTTCCAACTCCTCGTTGAAGGCAAAGGAAAGATCAAAATCTAAAAAAAAGTTGGTAAGCCTGAGTATATTTTTGATGTTTATTATATTCCTAACATGAAAAGAAATATTCTCACATCGGTCAATTACTTGAAAAAGGATATACAACAGATATGGAGAACAACCATCTTTGGTTGAAAAATGCAAAAGGAGATCTTATAACTTGTGTTAAGATGACAAGGAACCGCATGTTTTCCTTGCATCTAAACACGAAAATTGAGAAGGGTTTTCAAGGACTCATGAAGAATGAGTCATGGAGGTGGCATCTTCACTTCGGCCATCTAAACTTTAGCGGCCTAAGCTACTATCTACAGCCGGCATCGTACGAGATTTATCAACAATTGATCTACCAAGTCATACTTGTGAAGTTTGCATAATTGGTAAGCAAATACCACTTCCTTTTCCAGTGGACAGTCATGGAGAGCGGAGGCACCATTGCAACTTGTTCATACTGACATCTGCGAACCACTAGATATCGTCTCCTTAGGAGGTAATAGATATTTTATTACCTTCATTGATGATTTCAGTAGAAAGTTATGAGTTTACATTCTTAAAGAAAATCTGTTGTCTTTACGTCAAGAATTTTAAAGCTCTTGTTGAAGCAGAGAGTGGCCACAAGCTAAAAACTCTCCGATCTGATCGAGGTGGTGAGTACACCTCAAATATGTTTCAAGAATATTGCAGAGAGTAAGGTATAAAGAGGCAGTTTACTACTGCCTTCACACCACAGCAAAATGGCATCACAGAAAGAAAGAACTGCACTATTCTTGACATGATAAGAACCATGCTCAAAGAAAAGGGGCTGCCAAAGCAGTTTTAGGCGAAAGTTATGGCATGTTTAACTTACTTGCTCAACTGGTTCCCGATGAAGCAAGTGAAGGGCAAGATTCCTCAAGAGGCATGGATCGGTTATACGCCTAATGTCGCATACCTATGAATTTTTGGGTGTATTGCATATGCTCAAGTACCTAACGTCAAAAGAAAGAAGCTTAATAATCATGGTGAAAAATATATTTTCATCGGATATAGTGAGGAGTCGAAGGCATACAAGCTCTACAATCCACTAACTAAGAAACTAGTGGTTAGTAGAGACGTTGTCATCAATGAAGTTGAAGTATGGATTTGGAGCAATGAAGAGACTGTCAAAGAGCAACCCGTGGTGAATGAACCTGATAAGCCCCTACAAGAGGTTCCACCACCAGCTACACCACCATCTTCTCAACAAGCTACATCGTTTCCTACAAGAGGTTCTCCATCTTCTGGGGAATGTAGTAGTAGTGAATCCTCCAGACAATGAGGTCCCATAAAAATGAAAAGCGTCAGGGAGATCTATGAGCAGATAGAAAAAGATAGAGAGACTAATCTCTTCTTCTTATATGCTGATCATGAGCCTCTCACTTTCCAAGAGGTTAAGAAAGAAGATTGTTGGCGATCAGCAATGAAGGAGGAAATGCATGCCATCCAGAAGAATTACTCATAGGAGTTGTCACACTTTCACAAAATCACAAGGCAATAGGTGTCAAATGAGTGTACAAGATCAAACGCACAGCAGATGGTGAAGTTGATCGATACAATGCGAAGCTTGTAGCGAACGGATACAAACAAAAATACGACATTGCTTGTGAAGAAGTCTTTGCACTAGTTACTCAATTGAATACGGTGAGACTATTAATTTCACTTGAAGCTCATCATAGGTAGAAGATATATCATCTAAATGTCAAGTCAGCATTTCAATGGTATTCTTGAAGAAGAGGTGTATGTACAACAACCAGAAGGTTTTCTGGTAAAAAGGCAAGAGACAAAGTATATCGCCTAAAGAAAGCCTTGTACAGTTTAAAGCAGGCACCATGGGCATGAATGCTCGAATTGATGGTTATCTTCATCAAAACGGCTTCACCAAATGTCCTTATGAGCATGTCATCTATATGAAGAGGAATCATCAAGGCGAATTTCTAATAATTTATCTTTATGTTGATGACTTGTTATACACAGGAAGTAGCGCCTAGATGCTTACTGAATTCAAGGAGGCGATGTTCAATGAATATGAGATGACGGACGATGGATTGATTTTCTATTTTCTTGGTATCGAAGTGAAGCAACAACAAGATGGGATATTTATATCTCAAAGAAGTACATGAAGGAGATCTTGAAGAAATTCAAGATGATTAACTACAACCCAGTGAACACCCCAATAGCCACAGGAATAAAGCTATGAAGAGAAAGAAATGGGGATTTTGTAGACTCGACTATTTTAAAAGTCTAGTTGATAGTCTGAGGTACTTAACAATCACAAGACCCGATATTGTTTATGGAGTCGGACATGTGAATCGATATATAGAGACACTGAAGGAGTCTCATTGGCTAGATGCAAAGAGGATTCAAAAATATGTCAAAGGCACAATCAACCTTGATCTATTTTATGCTTATGGTGAAACTTCAGAGTTAGTAGGCTATTCAGATAGCGACTGGGGAGGTGACCAAGATGAGAGGAAAAGCACCACTAACTATATCTTCTATCTTGGGTCAACTGCATTTTCATGGACCTCAGAGAAGTAAGGAATTGTGGCCTTATCTTCATGTTAAGCAGAGTATGTGACAGGTTCATCTACTGTATGTGAAGTTATTTGGTTGCGGAACATTTTAAAGGAGTTGGATCATTCACAAGAAAAACAACTGTAATATTTGTCGACAACAAATCAACCATCCAACTTTCAAAGAACCCAGTACATCATGAGAGGAGCGCACACATAGATACACGGTTTCATTTTCTTAGAGGCCATGTAAATCAGAAAATCGTAAAATTAGAGTATTGTCATACATGGAGAAAGTAGCAGATATTTTCACCAAGATATTGCCAATTGAACCTTTCAGAAGACTAAAAGAAATGCACGATATGAACACATTTTGATTTGAGGGGGTCTGTTGGAATATCAAATAAAAATGTCTTTTATGACATTAATTTTGGAAGTAGAAGAGACACCATAAGGTGAAAAAATGAAGAATTATCATCATCAATTAGGAGAAATGAAGAGTCATCATCAAGTGAAAGAAATGAAGAGTCATCATCATCAATTAGAAGGAATGAAGAGTCATCATCAATTTGGAGAAATGAAAAGTCATCATGAATTGGAGAAGTTAAAGAGTCATATATGCATTATTGTCATTTATTTATGACATTAAAGTAGATGGTTGGTATTCTTGTAAGTTTTTTTTTTTTTTTTTTTGAAACCTATAAAAAGCTAGTGTACTCTTTACTTTTTCAAGAAAGAAAGAAAAGTTGAATAAGATCCATTATTCACTTAAAATTTTAGATTATAGTATATTAGTCTATAGAGTAGCATACAACAAAACATATGGTTTGAAAATATAATTGCAACATAAAAATATTATAGTTTGATAAGCTTCAAAGTTAAACAGACTCGCAAGTGCAGCCAACTTCTGAGAAATGTTTAGGTTTTGTTTGTTCGTTATACCTGCAGGCTCAGATGCTGCCAGGTTTCCATTGCTCACTCCCCAATAAATGTTCATTAATGCCGCATTATCAACCACTGTCTGCAGGTCTTGATTCTCAAATGAAGAAGCAAACCGATTATACTCATGAACGGTACCCGTGCTTGAGCTGGTGAGCTTAGGATTAACTTGTCGGCTGTAGTTAACTGGCGAGAGAGAAGGCTGGCCGCAGTTCTTCTGTGGTGAACCTGCAGTCATTTGACTTACTGGAGCTACGTTAAATTAGCCAATGGTGAACTTAGGATTGTTTTGTTCAATATTAATTTTACCTCCGGGCACTGATGCTACCAGCATTACTTGGCTCATGTTCTTTGCAGCACAATCGACCACTGTCTGCAGATCTTGATTCCGAAACGAAGAAGCCCACTGATTATACTCATAAACAAGATCAACTCTAGATCTCACAAGACTAAGATCAGGATTCATCTGTGATCCTACAATCATTTGGCACACTGGAGCTGCATTAAATTAGCTAATGTACTAAACAACTAAGCTAGGACGTTCTTAATTGACAGTTTCAGCATTTTTTTAAGGAAATTACCAGCAGGCTCTGATGCCACTAGGTCTTTTTGGCACATTCCCCAATTCATGTTCACTGCAGCAGCACTATCATCAGTCACCACAGTCGGCAATTCTTGTTTCCCAGTACTTGCAACAGGCATCTGATTGCATTCATAAACCGGAACTTCGCTCGAGCTTGTAAGTTTAGTGTTTACCTCGCCTCTATTCATCTGTGGTCCTTCGATTAATGTTCCAGAGCCAGCTGCAGCCAGTTTTTGAGGAATCCTCAAGTTTCCTTGGTTTGTGAATGCTGCAGGGCTTGACCCTGTCGCTCTTTCTTGGCTCGATTCCCAATTCATGTTTGTCACAGTACTATCACCGCTAGCCAGTACTGAATTAATATCTCCATTCTCAGTTGCAGCTGTCACCTGATTATACTCGTTATAAGGCCCCTCGCTTGAGCTGGGACAGTTAACTTGGGAGAATGAAGGCTGGGGTTGATGAATCATTTGTGATCCTGCGATCACTTGAGGCTGTAGGAAATCTGTGTTGAGCAATCTGCTCACAGTAAACTGGTACTTTTCGTTGGCAGTTTCAGCTATTGCGGGCTGTGGTGACACTGTCGGGCATCCTTGCTTTGCTGCAGTACTTCTAGCATCCTCCTGATTGCACTTATTGACAGGATTCTTGCTCAAGCTGTTGAGATTTGGATTAACAACCTGGTTGTGGGTAGTTTGGAAGACTGTCGACTGGCTTGCCCCACTTGAAGTACCACTGGACTAGTCGATGTTTTATCAACATTTGCAACATTTTCACTTGGGGTTAGCGGTCTCCCTTGTTCCATGAACGAAGGCAATGCCAGAGCTACTCCATTCCTCGCGAGCTCAAACATAGGTTTCTTTCTTTCCTTGAGGTTGTGCCCGACTGCTTTGTTTGTAAGCATCCTCCATCCCTCATTTTCATGTTTGATGGTGGAGGATTCTGCATCGTTGAAGCCATTTGATGCTATTTGCATCTGTTGCAGTCTGCGGTTGGAGGCAAAATTATCAGATTTGTGAAGTGCACTTGGACCCAAGATAGTTGAATTGCTATCGAACTCAACCATCTCTTCCTCTACTGCAGCACCCAAAGGAAAAACTATCCCACTCCTCTTGTTCATTGCCATCGTGCTTGACTCAGCCATATCTGCTTCTTCAGTTTTCACAGATTGCAGAACACTCCTGTAGCTGCGGCAGCCAGTGAAATTAGAAAGCAACTTGTAGTCCACCCGAGAATTCGGACGATTCCAATATTCGAGCACGGAAGCCAAGATAAACTTCTCCTTCAAGTTCAACTTGGCTTGAACAAACGCTGATTTCCTAACCAACTTGCAGATGAACTTTCGACAGTGGCAGTCGATGATGGACGCAAGAACCGCCAGCTTCCACAACTTCACGAGAGCATGAGCCTTACTGTAAGGAGGCTCCCCACGGTCGGTCGGAAACCCAGACTCAACCCACCACTTTGCCCTCGTGGATGGCCACCAAGGCGGAGGCACTTCATTCGATACAGGATACATGCTCTGCGGGGGATTGCTGTTCTCTGTGAGTGAAGTGAGCAGGATGGACAGCACTTGACCCCTGAATTCCTTAAACAGCTCGCGAAACGGAGACTGAGACTTCAGCTTCTGCTCGATTGTTGGCATAAATTTAGGATCCTGGATATCTAGTTCTTTGAGCTCTGCCGGCTTCATGAGACGGAACAACATCTTATTGTGGTGAAGTTGGTTGTTGCAGGATACTGAGACAACTGGTGCCTTCCTTTTGTTGTGTGCGCGCTTCATTTGAACGAACTGGGCCTTAAGAATATTAGATGTCGCTTTTGTTTGCCAATACTGGGGGATCACTTGGCCTGATGATGCTTCCTTTTCGGCATCGTCATCACCATCAACCACAATGACTACCGGTGGGTGTTGGTTGGTGGGCGCCATTTCTGCAGGGCAGTGAAAAGAGTACCGTTAGTCAAGGGAATCGGAAAATTAAGCAGTTTTTGTGTGAGCAACAACACGCACAAGTTTACTGAGAAAACCTTTGATATGTGCAAAAAATTGCATGCATAGAAACATTCTGTAAACATAATTTACAAAACAGCCTACAGGAAATAAGATAAGATCTGAATCTATTAAGTTAGACACAGCGAGAATTAAGTTGAAGCATAAAGCATCAAAGAAAGGGAAAACTCTGTCTAACATGCATCACACTTATAGACATTTTTTTTTAAATTGTGAAACACACTTCAACCCTAAGTTTGATATACAAATAGATCAAACAACAAGCTAGATAAAAAATGTGCTAAAATGACAAAACTAAATTTAAACGAAAAGTGCAGGATAAAAGTTACATGAGTAGGAATGAAGTTGTTACTAAATTTCCAGAACTTGTTAAACCTTATGAATTCTTCTAGCAAAATTATGGAATGTACAAAGTAGCATACATAGAGTCACATTTTATGTTTAAGTAATTAAGGAATTTCCTACTTTCTGTAATATGACACAAATGGCATGCAGCCAGATGCTTTTTCCAACAAAGAAAATCCCATCTACAATTGCAGAATCCTACTGCAATTTAAAGAATAATTGCAATATTTTTCAAGTGTCTTAATGTTTATGTAAGAAAAGTATGAAATAGTGATATATACCTATAATTGTTACGCTTTTTTCAGAATAAAAAAGTTTATATTATTTTTTTTCTTATATGCGCTGAAGTTGACCATGCTTTTGCTAAACCTTAATTATATTATTTTTGATGATTTCCTACTAGAACATATAAGGATTAATCCTATGCATCAATGTGCGTATATGTTTTCAATTTTCTATTTTATCGAAGTACTTACATATATTTCGCATATGTTTTGTAACCCTCAGCTGTCATTATACGTGTCACCATCATATACGATATGGAGTATTTTGAGTAATAGGGCGTGACATGTTTCATTAGTAACATTCGATCATACAGGCAAACATAATGAATAACAAGAAAAAAGATATGGAAACAAATATCACAAGCAAAGGAAGAAGAAATTGTAAAAAAATTATATGAGCAACAACACGTACCCCAGTAGAAAAATAAATCTACCTCAAGTGATTCTAAGTATATTATTGATTAGCCACATAACAAATAAAACAGAAAATAGTTAAAGGAAAACAGAACAGTATTGAGCATCTTTCTATTTTACATATCCTTTCCTAATCAATAAGATGAGATATAATATTATCCTGGATAGCTAAAACTTGCTTCTACTCCTGTGGAGAAATACATATATTAGAAATGGGATGAGTTTGCAAAACAATTAACAAAAATGAAAGAGAAAAGAAACTATAGAAAACTAGCATCAAATAAATTCTAAAATATAAAAATGCCATTTTTCACATTGTGGTAAACGTCGTGCCCATAGTTGAACAAAATTTGCAAAACCAAACGCTTCTATCATTCAATTGGTAACATCATATACTGCATAAAGATATGATTGATCACTGCAAAACTTTAGCAATATAATAATAATTTATAAATTATATATGGAGAAATAAATTAAATCTTTGGAACTAATATCTTAAAATTATCCTTTTGCCTTCTGGATTTTTAAACTGGCTAGGATATTTTCTGACCTTGGGGAATTTACAAGCTCAATTCATTGTTTGTATGAGCTTAACTTGCATGAACGGATAAGGTAAGTCAAATTATGAGCTAATTAACTGGCTTCAAGCTATTGTATAGTGGCATACCAGGAAGATCATTAAACTTCAAATGCTAGAGAAGAAGTATAAAAGTCAGTAGCCTTGAATAGATATAAAATTCATGCAAATTATGTGAAATAAATCAAGAACGCTTCTCATCTTTCCCACATTCTCTAACGTCTATTCTTTGGCATGCAAGCTGACCAAAAATATGAACCAGTGATTATACTGTAGTATATTTCTGAGATATAATCCATAAGACATCCTATTTCTTTTCACAGCTTACTCATATACCGACAGTCAATTTCTTAACTAAGTAAAAACCGTAAATCAGTTCAATATAAATAAATGCATGCAAGATAGATATATATATGCTTTGGACGTAAAACTTTCACTGCTATAAATAGGAGCATGTGACGTTGAAGATCTATAGGGAAAGAGGTCCAAATTTGCAAAGTTAGTAACGTCAAGAAAAATTGAAGGTTAAGCATCAAACAAAGGAAAAACTTTTCTAACATCACAGTTATAGACATATTTTTCGATAGCTGGGACCTACTTCAACCCTAAGGGTTATATGTAAATTCAAAAATCAACAAGCTAAATATTTTAGGCTGAAAAGATAAACTAAATTTAACCAGAAATACAGGATAAATGGTCACGTAAGGCAAGAATGAAGTTGTGACTAAACTTCGAAAATATTAAAACTTATGGTTGCTTCTAGGAAACTTATGGAATCTTCAAAGTAGCAATGTAGTCACATTTTATGATTCAAGTAATTCTAGGAATCACCTACTTTGTATAATAGGACACTCAATGGCCACTAGATGCATGATTTGTATCAAAGAAAAAATCCCAACTATTCTATAATGAATCCAACACTATTTGCATTTAAAGAGTAATTGCAAGATTTTCCATGTGTGTTAATGCTTATGTAAGAAAAGTAATGGAGAGTGATATATACCAACTCCACAAACTTTTCAGAATTAAAAGTTCTAAATCATCTTATATCCTGTGTGTGTTAAAGTTTACTGTGCTTAATCCTAATACTATTTTGCCGATTTCCTTGTTGAACGCAAAGGAACTAAACCTATGCATCCTTGTGCATATATCTGTTAATTTCCTCAGTAACATTTGAGTAGATAGAGAAACATAATGAATATCCAGGAGAACACAAGAAAACTAATATCAAAAGCGAAGGAATAAGGAAATGGAAATTACACGAACTACAACACATACAACTTTATAAACGTTAACTCTGCCTCTGAACTGCGATTTCAAATAGTCTATACTGATTAGCCATAGAACGTATAAAAAAAGAAATAATTAAGGGAGTGTTGGGGCATGCCAGTCGGTCGACCGTGCCGGTCGACCGTTCTCCTTGCTACGGTCGATTGGGCGGTTGACCGAGTTGCACTTGTGCACGTTGTGTACGCTGGTTGACCGGGCGATCGGCCGGCCACTATTTTGTCCTGCAATTCGATGCGTTCTCACTCCTTTTGAATTTCAATCTTCGCATTATTTCTTCCAATGAGTTTAAATAACTCTTCCATAAATTTTTATCTTTTCTCTCCCTACAATTCTCCACCTCGGTAAAAATTTCTTAAATCTGAGCCGAACTTATCAAGTACCTATCGACTAAAAAGTGGTTGCCCCTGTGTGGCAGCCTATACCTTACCCAAGGGATCAAGCTATCCATAGTTCATCCACACGCACTCCATAGAGTTCAAGCAACTGGAAGGATATGGACCAACTCTTTACAATGTGTAAATTTTACTTCAAAAATCACCTTGGTAGTATATCATCAGGATTCTCCTTTGTGTGAATCTTTAGTAGCTTAATATCACCTTCATCAAGAATCTCCCAATTAAGTGGAACCTGACGTCAATGTGCTTCGTCCTTACATGATCACCTGGTTCTTCGCCAAATAGATAGAACTCATACAATCAAAGTTGATATTCGATAGATCCTGATCTATCCCCAGGTTATCGCGAAACCTTTGAAGCCATATTGCCTCCTCCATAGCCTCTGTCATGGCTATGTACTCGGCATCTGTAGTAGTCAATGCAACGGTAGACTGTAAAATAGAGTGTCGATTCATCGGTGCTTGGGACAGTGTAAACACATACCCCATTGTAGATCGGCATTTGTTGAGGTCTCCTGCATAGTCGGAGTCAACATATCCGATATACTCCTGCTTACCTGTGAAATCCTTCTCGAATATCAAAGCAATGTCTATGGTACCCTTAATGTACCATAGAACCCACTTTACTGCCTCCTAATGACTCTTAACAGGATTATGCATGTATCTGCTGATCATCAAGATAGCTTGTGACAATCTGACCTTGTACACACTATTGCATATATTAAACTACCAATTGCGCTAGCATACGGCAGTGAATCATATACTCACGTTCTTCAACAGTAGTAGAATTAGTGACATTTAACTTGAAATAAGGATCCAATGGTATACTTACAGATTTTGTATCACCGTCGATGTTGAATCTCTGAAGTACTTTCTGAAAATACCCCTTCTGTGTCAAGCTAACCGTACTACTCCTTCGGTCCTACTTAATCTCCATGCCTAGCGCATTCTTCGCTTCATCAAGATCATTCATCTGAAACTTGGAAGACAAACCTTTTTTCAATTTATTAATTGTGTATCTGCTCTTAGAAGCGTAAGCATATCATCTGCATGCAACAATAGATAGATATATTCTCCTCCAAGTAGCTTATTGTAATACACACATAGGTCATAATGGTTGTGTGCGTACTTTTTACCTCTTATAAAGCTGTCAAAATGCTTGTACTACCTAAGAGATTGCTTCAATTCAGACAGCGGTTCTTTAGCTTGTATCGCATATTCTCCTTTCTTACAGTTTTGAACCCCATTGGCTGAGACATATAAATTTCCTCATCAACATTGTCATGGAAAAAGGCGATCTTCATATCGAGCTGCTCAAGATCCAACTCATACTGTTCTACCAGCGCCAGCAAAATCCGAATCGACGAGTGCTTTACAACACGAGAAGCTACCTCGTTGTAGTCAATGCCTTCTTGCTGTGCGTATTCTTTAGCTACCAACCTAACTTTATAGCGTACAATATCACATTTGAGATATCCCTGTTTCTTTGCATATACCCACCTACAACCAATTGCCTTCTTTCCCTTGGGCAACTCTGTCAGTTCCCAAGTGTTGTTCTTGTGTAGAGAACTCATCTCTTCTTCCATGGAATCCTTCTACATTTTGGACTCTGAACTGATTTCAGCTTCCCTATATGTAGACAGGATCACCTTTTCAAAGACTGGGAGAGCGTAAGCCACAATCATATCTGTAGTGAGCCATTTAGTCTTACGTGGATTTCTTTTAGTTCTTCTAACTGCAACGTTTTCATAGCATCACCCATAGCATGTCCTTGATCCTCATCATCATTAGCATCCTGCTTGGCTACATGATCACTATCATGTGTCACCGTAGGTATGATCTCCAAATATACTGACCCTTCCTAAAGACGGTGAAGTAGCATCACTCTTCACCTGCTACAATACTCTTTTGGTCTTCTCAATCTCCACTTGCTGAGACATTGTAGGCTTCAACATTGAAGTCTTATCGAACGTGATATCTCTACTAAGGATAAATTTTCTGTCCTTAGGATCCCAAATTTTGTAGCATTTTATTCCTCTCTTGAATCCTACGAACACTCCTTTCTTCGCTCTTGGGTCTAACTTATTTTTCTTAACATGGCAGTAGGCCGGACACCCAAATACTCTTAGCGAATTATATCCTGAGCAGCTTTTCCTGACCAAACCTCCAGAGGTGTTTTACCTCCAATTGCAGACAAAGGCAACTTGTTGATGAGATAGCAAGCATATACTCAAGCCTTAGCCCAAAAGCTCTTTGGTAATCCGGCATTGGATAACCTATATCGGACTTTCTCTAGTAAAATCTTGTCATCCTTTCTACTATCCCGTTTTGTTGCTGTATTTTCCTTACTGTGAAGTGCCTATCTATGCCCTCCTCACGATATGGCTTAAGGAAAGGATAGACTTATACTTACCTCTGTTATCTGACCAAAGGACTTTGATCTTCCTTCCTGTATTTTTCTCTAAATTCTTCTTCCACTCCACAAACAATTCTAGGACTTCCCTTTTGTGCTTCATGGTATATACCCAACATTGCCTAGAATAATTATCAATGAAAGTTATAAAGTAGTGGTTACCTGCAATAGATACCATCTTGGTAGGTCCCCAAACATTAGTATGAATATAATCAAGAATCCCCTTGGTGCAGTAAGTCATTGTGTCGAATTTCACCTTCCAATGATGCAATGTTCACAAAATTCTAATTTGCAGGTTCTGGCACCTTTCAATAGACCTTGATTTGTAAGAGCTTTCAAAGATTTTTCACCTGTTTATCCGAGCCTCATATCCCACAGCCTGGTGGAATCATCATCTGAATCTGTAGAAGTTGCCACCTGTCCTGTAACTGTACTGCTCCTCAAGTAGTAGAGATTATTTCGGAAGGCGCCCTTCAAAAGCACCATTGAGCTTTTGGTCAACTTGAGAACACCATCTCTTATAGATACCTCAAGAACTAATGTTTTCAAAGCACCAACTGAGATAAGGTTCCTCTTAAGTTGAGGTACATATCTCACTTTCTTTAATTCTTGTACCATTCCATCGAACATTTTGATCTGGACTGCACCTATGCCTTCCATGTTACATGAGCGATCATCACCCATGATAACAGAACATCCATCTAACTTCTCAAAGATAGAAAACTAATCCCTATTTTGCCCCACATGATAGGTAGCTCCAGTATCTAACATTCACTCAGAATCTCCTAAGTAACCAATGATAGGAGTAATGATAGGGAAAAAGAATACCGATGAGTTTAAGTCTGATCCACCTGCCTGTGAAGTACTGGCGTAAGTACTAACCATTTGTGCGAGGTTTGCCTTGATCTTCGATTCCTTCTTCTTACCTTTGGCCTTTGGACAATCAACATTTCAGTGTCCTAACTCTTTGCAAAAGGCTCACTGGTTCTTCTTCAGATTTTTGAAACCTGGCTTAGACTTCGATCTCTCATAATCACCTTTGCCCTTTCTATTAGAACTCCTGCCTCTTACCGCTAACGCCTCTGCTGATGTACTCCCAGAAGAAGACAGTCAGTCCTGACTCTTTCATAATTTATAAGAGCAGCTGACACCTTACTGTAGTTAAGTGTCTGTCTATCATTGATCAAAGTTAGAGTTAAAGTTTCATACTCTTCGTTAGGAAGAGAGTTTAATAGAATCACCGCCTTATCCTCTTCATCGATCTTGACATCCACATTAACTTAGTCTGTAAGAAGCTAGCTGTAGCTGTTCATGTGTTTATCAATGGAGAGTCCTCTTTTTATCTGGAAACGATAAAACCTCCTCTTCAACTGCAAACGTGACTCGATGCTTTTCATCAGGTATTTCTTCTTTAGGATCTTCCACCACTGCCTTGCAGGTATTCATGTAACGTATGATACTTGATGTCTTGTGTCAAACAAGACCTTATCAAATAACACGTCATTTAATTCATCTTGTCTCAATCTTCTTCAGAAGTAGAATCACGCTTTTTCTCCAACCTGAGAGTGTCTTCAAGGTTTAATGTCGTCAATGCATCCATCACCTCATATCTTCACATACCAAAATTGTTCTTGCCATCGAACTTAACCACATCAATCTTCAGTGGATGTGGGTTCATGAATTTCACCGTGAATGTACTATCTCCAGCCATCTTCTCAATAGATCCCTTAAAGTAATATGGAAAATAAACAGAGTTTGATCAAAAAAAATAAAGATAGGATCTTTACCTCAAAGTGAAACTCTAGGAGTTTTGAAACGATCTACTCCACCAAATTTGATTCTCTGAGCAATCTAAATATTGTTCTGAGATCAACGCATAATTCCACAAGCAGTCCCAACACTGCTCCGAGATCGACATACGATCTCTGCCAAACAACAACCAATGCTCTTAGAATCGACACACGATTCCATGAAGAACCTGGGATGCTCTGATACTACTTGTTGCACGCCTTGGCAACAACCAATGAGGAACCTAATAGATGCAGTAGAGAAGTACCAAAGACAGGAAAAAAAATAAATAAGAGAGAAATCTAAACACAATATTTAACGAGGTTCGGTAATTTGTCTCCATCCTTAGGGCAAGAGGGGGGGAGAGAGATTTATTGATTCAATAATTAAGTACAAGTTTTTCTTACATACAATTTATGAGGGCTCTACCAATTTATTTATAGCCACAGAGTCCTATGGTTTTAGAAAATCACAATTGGATTCGACTTCAAATCAGAAACGAAGTCTGAATTTGAACAGGAGAAGTGGCCACCTGTCGGTCGAGTGACCCATCCCTTCGACCAGCCGATAGGTCGACTGAGCCCAACAAAGAGTCGGGCAAGCCAATCGGTCGACCATGCCGGTCCATCGTTCTCCTTACTACGGTCGATCGAGCGGTCGATCGGGCGGCACCTGTGTACATTGTGCACGCCGGTCGACTGAGCGGTCGGCCGACCACTGTTTTTGAGTGCAATTCGATGTGTTCTTGCTCATTTTCAATTCTGATCTCTGTACTATTTCTTTCAATGAGTTTAAAAAACTCTACCATAACTTTTATCTCCTCTCTCCCTACAAGGAGAACAAATCAGTATTCACCATCTTTTAAAGATGTTCTTACCTAGTTAATAAGATGATATATAATATTACCCCAGATCACTAAATTATGCTTTGATCGAAGCAATACATATACTAGAAAGGGGATGAATGCAATATCTAAACATATAATAAAGGTATGTAACAGAAAGAAAAAGGAAAAAGAGGAAAATCATCATCAAATAAATTTGAAAGATTCAATATATCACATTTTACATACTTGGTGCCCTTAGGAGAATCAGAATATAACCAAACCAAATAGTTTTAGCATTCGATAGGTAACTTGGCATAATGATTAATTCACCATGGAAATTTTTTAGTAATATAATAGAATATTATAAAACTATAATAGAAAATATCAAGATGTTCGAAATGGGTCTCGAAATGGTCCATTCGACTTTTGGCTATTTAAACCTAGCTTAGGTATTTTTTTAATTGTCCGCCCCACTTTGATAAATACACACAATTGGGTACATGACGAGAGTCAGCGACGTATTCTCAATATAAATACGCTAAGTCTCAATGTATTAAATCAAAATATATGGTTCACAATTTATTCCAGTATTCAAAAGCAAGTACAATAATGTCTTAAAAGTTCACTTATTATAAGCATAATAAGAATAGAACAAAAAAATACTAAAAAGTTCTCACAAAATGAACTGATGATGGTCTACTGGAGATCTACAATGCGCTCAAAGTACTCCTAGTCATGCGATATCTCTGGATCTGGATCAGAGCATAGCAAACTCAGGATCATTAATAAGCGACCTAGTGAGTGGTAAAATAAAAAAGGAAGGTGCATTTGCATGTAACGTGTGAGCATACTATGAAAGAAATATACATGATAAGGTTGAAATAACATACTAAACGTACATGAATAGTGAATAAGCCAGTCAGTGCTATAGTCAAGTGACATCAGGTCATGAGTATAATCAAATGTCTATCATAACTTGTATGCATATGTGATGTTCAGCTTAGAATGTCAATGTAAGAATTCAGTTTTCATTATTAATTATGTCAACGAACACCAATTGCTACATGTAATAGAGCATCCCATACTACGCCTACTACACGCGTCAATCGAGGTCCTAAGTTATTAAAACTCAATGGTGGAGACATTGTCTGTATTTAGGTAGGTCCCGTACATACCCGAACCGCGACCCAGACTCCTAGCGCTGAATCAGGCCCTACTGCAAGGTAGTCAGGTAACATGTATAACAAGTCAGGTAACATGTATAACATGTATAATAGGAATAAGAACAGGATAGGGTGTCAGTTACCCTTCGAGAATCCTATAGCGGAACCCTCTTTCAGCTGTACAACGTATATACTAGGTCCACCCAAAATACAGATATTGTCTCCTCGATTAATTTCTCCAATCCCAGTGTAAGTTGTTTAATATCGTGTCTTTAGTTATCAAGATTATTTAATGTACATGTTACCTAAATTTATTGGAATAACTCGCTAATGACAATGGTAACAACATCAGTAGTGTAATCATGATACATGTATAATAGGATATATATATCGGTTAACAGGATAAGAAGGATGAGGTTGTTACCGTATAACAATATTTTTCCTAGGAGTTAGGTAACATGGACATGATGGTCATCAGGTAGATGTCACAAATGTCATCCCGGAGAGTTTTAGTGACAGTTTTAATCAATGTCATGTAGTGATCATGTAGATTTATTGCTAAGAACAAGTGAACTTTATTACATGCAAGAATATATAAATATACTACAGGTAGTACATGGAGTTAATTCATGAAACTATAAAATTTCTAAAATTAGAAAACTAGCTTAATCATTTAAATCACCTTTATAGTATAATTAAATAACTAGATAAAATTATTTATCACAAAAATTCTTATTTAACTAAAAGGAGGAAAAAGCACTCACCTGAGCTTGATCACAAATCTAAAGCACTGAGATCCTGGATACTAATAAATCTACATAAATTATTCCAATAGAAATTATTAGGATTTGTTTTTAAAGAATGTTCTACTTTGGTTATAAAGGGTTTTTAAATCTTGATTTATTAGCTTAAGGTTGGGAATATGGTACTCTGGATTACATGAAATTAATAGATTTAATTTAGACCAATTTTTAATTTTTTTTGTTGAGTTTTTAAGGGCTTTATAACATTAAATTTCTTAACGGGTCTGAATTTTTCTCAGTTGGGTCAGGTTCTGCCATGTGGGTATGGATTGAGAAGATGCAGGCCCATGCAGGTTGGGCTGGGTCATAGGCCAAAGGGCCTAGATACAGAAATATTTTTTTATGTGACTAGGCACAAGGGGCCTGCGCCCCTTGCAGCCCAGGCCTGGCCAGGCGGCGGGTCCAGCCAGGCCAGGCCTGGAACTGCACAGACCCACCTGGGTCTGTGCAGTGGCCGAACTGCTCTCGGCCTGGCCGAGAGCAGCGGCAATTTTTTTTGAAATTCTAAATTGTAAAAATTTCAAAAATGTGTAAATTTAGATATGTATTGGTATGTTCTCACATGTATTATTTTTTTAAAATTAACAGCCCACAGTTTTAGTAGTATGTGGTATGATTCTAAGAAAACTCTGTCACTCCCCGCTTCCCAAAATACGTGAAACGGAGTCGCGACGAGAGTAGGCGACATATATACGGAGAAAATACCCCACAAATATACAAAGCCTAAAGTAACTGAACAAGCTATATAATCAATATAATAAATAAATATTACTATAATATCACATATAAACATTTAACACAATAATAGCAGATGAATAAAAGAAAGAAATGATAACTGGATGCGATAGATAGGATCAGGAAATAATATGAATAAAAGAGCAAGTATACTGATAGTCAAGAAGAGGGGGACTCTAGCTCTTCAAGATGCATGTGATACTCTCCAAATACCTGATCAGTAATAAATAGCCATACATTTAGATATGCAAATTTAGGGAGTCAAAACTCCTAGTGAATGTATAAGAAGAAAGGGGATTGAGATTAGGATTAATATTTAGTTTAGTTAAGATTGATTTGAATTAGAAGGATTAAAGTTTTTGATTTAGTTGTTAGGATTTGGATAATAGGCTATTGGGTTGGGTGGTAATGAGTATTGGTCAAAGGGTAATGGGTATGGATCAAGGGTATAGAAGAAAAGATGATGATAATAATAATACGGACACAATATTAATAATAACATTAATAATTAATAAATATGAGAACAAAAAATATTACCAACAATAATAGTAATAATCATAATAATAAACATAATAATAAAACACCTATAATAGTAATTATCAATAACTATAATAATACTAATAATATTAGTACTAATAAAGATAATTAGCCATAACCATAATAATAACAACAACAATATATAAATAATAATAATTATAATAACATGACAAAATTATTAAATTAATAATGATAATTAATAATAACAATAAATAATAATAATATAGGAAAAATACTAATTCATAATTAAAATGCTAATAAGTAATAACAGTAAATATATGAAGCAAAATTACCATCTAATACTCTAAAATAACTTGTGTATTTAATAATGAAATAAAATTACAGATCAATTTAACAAATAATAATAAAATAATCAGTAAAACAAAAATAATTTCTTAGAAAATAAAAGTACAGTATTATTAATTAGGGATATTATATTCTACCCACCTTATAAAAAATTTCGTCCTCGAAATTTCAATAAAGTAGGGAATGATAAAAATCAAGTTAAAAAGAAGATAAAACTTCCACTTTACTTCTATTTGCATCATAGGTCCACCACGCTTCTGCTGCGCGCTCTGATATCCGCTACCGACTTTAACACGAGGTGATCAAACTTAGGAGACAAAATTAGAGAAATAGAATCGGGGGGAAGAATAAAATTCAAGATGGAAATCTAGATCACTTTGAAAAGAGTAGAAATCAGGGATATCAAAATCAAGAATTGGACTTTTAAAGGGGGAACGATAAATTCTCTCATAATATGAATATTATATGCATTGCAGTGTAAATATAAATTGTCTCAAGTCACAAGTATAACTAGGCTCTCTTTGAGTAAACCTGACTCTGATACTAAGAAAACTCTTTCACGTCCCGCTTCCCAAAATACGTGAAAACAGAGTTGCGATGAAACTCAGGGACGTATATACACGAGGAAAATACCCCACACATATACGGTAAGCCTAAAATAACTTGAACAAGAGATATAATCACTATAATAAATCAACATTACTGCAATGTCACATATAAACATCCAACACAATGAAAGCAGATGAATAAAAGAAAGAAATGATAGCTGAATGCATTATAGATAGGATCAGAAAATAACATGAATAAAAGAGCAAGTATACCGATAATCAAGAAGAGAGAGACTCCAGCTCCTCAAGATGCATGTGATCCTCTCCAAATACCTGATCAACAATAAATAGCCACAGATTTGGATATACAAATCTAAGAAATCAGAACTCCTAGTAAATGTATAAGAAGAAAGAGATTGAGAATCGGGTTAATATTTAGATTAGTTAAGACTGATTTGAAGTAGATAGGATTAAAAGATTTTGATTTAGTTGTTAGGATTTGGATAATGGGCTATTGGGTTTTGGCTAGTAATTGGTATGGGTCAAAGGGTAATGGGTATGGATCAAGGGTATAGAAGAAAAGATGATGATAATATAATAATACTAACACAATATTAATAATAACATTAATAATTAAAAAACATAAGAACAAAAAATATTAGCAATAATAATAGTAACAACAATAACAATAAAAATAATAATAAACACCCATAATAGTAATTAACAATAACTATAATAATACAATAATATTAGTACTAATAAAGGTAATTAGTTATAACCATAATAATAACAACAATAATATATCAACAATAATAATTATAATTAATAATGATAAAACTATTAATATTAATAATGATAATTAATAATAATAATAACACTAATAA
>JAVJIF010001139.1:252500-345000 GCA_038442645.1 Agave tequilana | reverse complement strand
ACTAAAATAAATGATAAGTTGTGATGATGCAAGAAAAATCAGCATACTCATAAAGGCCTTTCTTTCCGTCCCCACCATTATAAGTCCATATAGCCTGTATAACTGTATATGAACAGAAAATCAGATTAAAAATAAAAAAATTAAATAAAAATGAACCACAGGAAAAGTGAGAAAAGCAGCTGATGATGAAGAAGAAGATATGTTAAAAAACAAGATAAAGATGGGGAAGAAAATTAGATTAAAGGAAATGAAGGAAAAACACTTTCAAAGTTTTACACGATCTAAAGAAATCCTGAAAAAGGAATTCAGAAAAACTTAACTTTCAGTTAAAAAAAGCCATAAAAATCACCTCAGAGAGAATAAACCATAGTGATTTTTCGAAGGAGAGGACCAAATCTTTTAAGAACAAATAGATTGTAAAGCTAAAACAAGATTAATCCTCACAAGAGCTGACAAAGGCGGCTGAAGGAACGAGAAAGACTTTAGGGGAGAGGAGACGAACATGTGAACCTTAGAAAAAAGGGAAAAATTTTGTAAAGAGAAGAGAGGGAGAGAGGAAGGGGACGAACCTCTTCTCTTAGAAAGTGAAGAGAAAAGTTCTTTGTTTTTCCCCCCACTCTCTCTTTCTTATTGCAAGAGAGAGTGTGTGTGACAGTGTGAGCAATGAGCATATATATAGGCACTACTCTTGTCCATTTCGGGTAATATAGAATCTCGCTGTAGAGGGTTGCCCTATGGGAGTGGATATTATTATCCAAAAACTGATGAAGGCACCTCATGAGTTATTGCAAGTGTCATTATATTTTTTTTTTTGACGACTTCACCCACGACGAAAAGTGCAAAATGTCCCTTCCTTCTTCTCCGATCTCCCCTTCTTCTTCTTCTCCAGCGACCCCCCTCCCCCTGCTCCCCCCTCCCCCCACCCAACCCTCTGCACCCATCTGTGCCGCCTGATTCCGGCCGAATAGAGCTCCCTCTTCGGCCGGAATCAAGCCGAACAGATGAGGGTAGGTGGTTGAGTGGGCCGGGGGGAGAGGATCAGGTGGGGGAGATCAAAAAGAGGGGGGGGGGGGGGGACGGAGGAGAGGGGGAGGGGTTCATCGGAGGGGGGGGAGGCTTAGAGGGAGGAGGGGGCGGGGGTTCGTCGGCGAGGGCGGAGGCCGAGGGGGGAGGGGGTTCGTCAGTGAGGGGGAGGCCGAGGGGAGGGGGAGGCCGGGAGGAGGGGGAGATCACTGGCAAGAGGGGAGGTTATGGTCACCGGTGAGGGGGGCACGGGGTCGCCAGTTTTTGGGGTGGAAATTTCTGCTCCCTTACCCTACCCTAGACTTTCTTTTTTTAAGTTTCTTTTGTTCCCATTATACCCCTTTTTCTGTAATTATTTTTACCCCCAAGCAAAATTCTTACATTTGTATACGGAAAATAAAATTTTACTTACTTTAGTTAGGTGATTTAACATATATATCCCTATGTTTTAGAAAAAATATTCATTTACTCTTGCTATTTTCATGTTCTCATACATTATATCTTCGCTACTTTTTGTTTCTTTTTCTCTTTTGTTTTGAGTTATATTGGAGAAATGCCCTTCGAGCTTATATTCAAAAAATGAATTTAATGTGAATTTTTACAATTAAAATCATATAGAAGTGAATTATGATGATTTATAAGGTAAAACTAGAGTGCATTTATCAGTTTCAGTTCTAATTCATAAAGTATATCTCTTCAATATATCCACACTAGTGTTATTAAATTAAACAGACTATTTTTTGTTGAAATAGCATTGACATGGATATATCAGGAGTTGTTTTTCTTTTTTCAAGTTACCATATTTCTGTTCCTTAAATTTTTATCATTTATTCAACTTTTATTTAATTTATTAAAGAAGAGCATATTTATAGAACAATTCAAAAATGGAAGGCATGTTGAATATATATGAGGCATGGTTCGATATGTTCTTTCTTAAAAACATAAGAGAAAACATGACAAAACCCTTGGGTTTTTTTTTTTTATTTTTGTTTTTTATCTTTTCTTTATAAGAAAACTAGCTAGCATGAGACATCGTGAAAAAGGAGCTTCCCACAGTATAAAAAATCAGCTGAGCGGTAAGTCAGCAGTATCTATGAAATAAGTATTAAACATAAAAATTTATTCTACTAGATAGATTAGGGATATAGATAAGAGATTGTGATGATAAATTTAGGGATACAAATTTATCTAATAAAAAATAAAATCTTAAGAAAGAGTGTGGTGGAAATTTTAGTTGTATTAAGAGTGCACTGGGGATAGTTTAGTCATTAACTAGAAAGGCACAACAATTTAAAATCTAAGGTTATGATTAAATTTGTAATGTCGGCAGGTTGTTATGCATGTCGATATTAATCCAATAATTACAACTGAGTTGCCATAAAACTTAGTTGCCATAAAAAATATGTTTATGTTCATCGTCTCTAATCTCAAACCCCAACCTTAATTCTAAACTCTAACCCCTTGATTCACAACCTGCAGCCCCTTTATTTTATAACTGAATATTGTTTTTTTTTACAACTGAAATTTAACCATCAATCAACTTAGGGTATAAGAAAAGATTAAAGTACTGCAACAATACTGAATGTATAATGAGAATCAAGTGCACAGTTCTTTCCTTTGTTTTATTGTACTCTAATAAAAAATTTAAGAGTTAAGCCAAGAATTTGGTTTTCGTAATCAACAAAAAAACCATAAGAAAAGGACAAAGTGAACAAAACTAATTCTTCTTGGTCAGTCGTGGATGTACTCCTGACTTTGAGATCATCTCAACCTCATCTCCCTATCTTGTTCTCACATATACGACTCGAGCAGTACAATTCGCTTTTTTCCTTAGACTTCCTCCATGGGTTTTCCTATTGCAGGGGAGCTGTATCGTGGAAAAGACGTTGTAGGAGTGTGTCAAACTAGAATAAATTCATGGCGTTAAAGAGTTTATTATTTCTTTTTTTTGAAATAATGGGAGGTAGGCTGCTGCGAGCGGGATTTGAACTCCAGATTACTTTCCCACTACAAAGAATCTTTACTATTTTACTGCAAGCATTCTAGAAAAAATCTTAGTCATCCAAAATAATAGTAGGCCGCATAGAAGAGGACTTGACGGCACCGTTTATGTGGTCTGAATGAAAAAAAATACCCTGGATAATGGCCAAAAATTTATCAATTTGGGAAATGGATCCAGGGGACATTGTTCTTGCCGTATGGTTCCGAAAATAGAGGGGGAAGCGACAGAAAATGCCCAAAAAATGATAAAAAGAGATCCAAACGACAAGGATATATAACATAGGTTTTCTAGTTTATACAAGCCGCCACCGAACCATTTTCCTTATAACTTTTATGAAAAGAGTAGTATTTAGATGATTTTTAGATGATTTAATTGAGTTGGAAAGCTTATGAAGAGTTCTATCACATGATAGAAACTTTAATCCAAGACAGATTATATAAATTATGAAATAACCAAACTTCCTCTAGGTCTGAATGGATTTAGGAAAATTTCAATAAAAAACAAGAAAAGTTTAAAAATAATAAATTGATAAGAAAAACCAGATTCAAGTGAATTTGAGATAAAAGATCAAACACAAAACGAATTTCACAGCCTTTAAATGATCAAAATAGGATATCGACACTCTCCTTGGGACTCTGGGGTTGACATTTGATCATCAATCACAGTATCTTTGGGACTCTAGTATATCAACATTCTCATGTTAAGAATTATTAATCCAACTTGATCAAGTTACCCCCCAAATATTTGATATTTAAAAATATACCTCCCAAATCATTGATATTAGAAATTTACCCTCCAAACTTTTGTTGTGAATTCGAGGGAACGTCTTCATGACTGGGTAGTGCAGCGGAAACAAACCACAAGATCTACTAAGGCAATGCGAAGAAAGAAGAAAAAGATATTCTAAAATAGATAGAAAGCCAACACACAATATAACATGGTTTCACCAATCAAACAGATCGTGCGTACGTCCAGAGAAGAAGGGAGAGAAACTTTATTAAAATTTTGAGAAGTACAATAAAAACTACTTACACCTCATGCTGAGAAGATTACAAGCCCTTGATGGTCGCTAAGAACAGTGAACCCTTGTGCTTACGCTTCTCTTACGAATCTATCACCTATATGAATTACACCCTTACAAATTACAAGTCATTGGGATTCTCTTGGAATACATTAAAGACCAACCCTAAGGGGTTATTATAGAGTATAGAACTCTCCTAGTTCTAAACAAACTCCATCAATCAGAATAAGAAAACTTGAATTCAACTTCGAATCAAAATAGATCCAAAAAAAAAAACTGCCAGATCTGACATTAGTCGACCTTCAACGACGTCTTCATGTCATAATCCTAATAATCTCCCCATTGACTTAAATTCGTTCAAATCTGAGAATAGCCACCATGTTTCATGTGCTCGCAACCATGCACAATTGGATAAACTTGACTTCATCTCCATCACACTCTCTCTTCTCCATAACCCCCACATAAGGTTCATAACTTGATTAGGTCAAATATGTTTAGGCCCAACCTGAACTTTATCACCCAACGAACTTCTTGATTCACACATCACTTTATGAGAATTTGTTCCATCATAAGAGTAACGATCTGGACTTGCGCGCCTAGTCCCACTCCCTCTCTGGCGTACAACTGAACATCTGAGGTCAAATCCATCGTAATCTCTAATTGTTCCATAACCGCTGTTTCTGAAACCGGGAATAATTACAATTCACCAACTGTAACTTCTAAATTTTGCAACATATACACATTGTCAATACGTTCGGCTTGAAACATCACATGGGCCTTTTAGAAACTTCCATAAGATCACCTTTCGAACTGAAACAGAACCCTTCCCTTTGGAGGGCTCCAAGAAAGATGAGATTATACCTTGATTCGAGAACATGACGAATGCCGTGAAGAGCAATGATGCATCCATCATGAGATCAAAACTAAATTGTTCCTTCACAATCATCTTGCTTGTAGCAGAATTCCCCATGAAGACTAATCCCCTTGAACCAAAGTGTATGAAAAGAATATCTTCCTATTGGAACTAATATGTTGTGAACATCCAGAATCTATGACCCATCTATCTACCAACTGATCTATCTGTAACAGATAGAACATCGCACTGTTCTTCATCTCCTCCAACCAATTCAGTGACATTAGCATCTAGTTATTTTTTCTTTTGAAGCCAACGCTCAGATCTAATGTGCTCCTTCTTGTGACAATAGTTGCATATCAAATTCTTATATTTTAAGTTACTCGTGAAAGTTTCGTTATTACTCTTCTCCTTTGAATAATGAAGTTGCTCGGAATCATCATGATATGACTCACCCGTTAACCGGGTGTCAATTTTATCCTTATTGAGCAGATACTTCTTGACCTCATTGACCTTTATTCTTGACTTGTCTTCATAAATGATAACTTCCCTAAAGTTCTTATATGAAAAAGATAAACACAATAATATAAGTGTTTGATCCTCATCTTCTATATTAACCCCTATCTTATCTAAATCATTTATAATAGAAGAAAATTCTGTAATGTGAGACTTGATAGATGTACCTTCTGCATGCAGATAAGGAAGAGACTCTGCTTTAGAATCAACCAATTCGCCAATGACTTCTTCAGATACTGGTCTTGAAGTCACTCTCACGACGAGGATGTTGTTTTCTCTGTAGAAACTCATCTAATACTTCGTCCGTCAAGCAAAGCTAAATAGTCGTCAATGCTTTCTCATCCAACTCCTGCCAAGTTTCTTCCATCATGTCTTGAGGATTTTTCTCCCACCCGAGTAGTGCTTTATTCAACCCGCTCTGGGTAAGGATGACATTCATCCTAATTTGTCACCTGTTGAAATTGATAATGCCATCGAACTTCTGAATATCGAACTTAATCGCAGACATCTTCAAGTTGACCTTACTTTGATACCAATTGTTGTGAATTCAGGGGTCGCTCCATGACCGGATTGACTGGGTGGCGCAGCGGAAACAAACCATAGGACTACTAAGGCAATGAGAAGAAGAGAAGAAGACGATATTCCAAAGTAGATAGAAAGTCAACAAATAAAATAACATGGTTCTACCAATCAAACAGATCGTGTGTACGTCCAAGAGAGAAGGGGAGAAACTTTATTAAAATTTTAGAGAGTACAATAAAAACTACTTACACTTCATATGAGAAGATTACAAGCGCTTGTTGGTCGCCAAGAACAACAACCCTTGTATCTAAACTTCTCTCACGAATCTCCCACCTAGATGAATTACATCCTTAGGAATTAAAAATTCTTTAGAATTCTCTTGGAATACATTGAAGGCCACCCCTAAAGCGTTATATATAGACCATAGAACTCTCCTAGTCCTAAACAAACTTCATCAATTAGAATAAGAAAACTTGAATTCAATTCAGACTCAAAACAGATCTAGAAAAGGAAACTGTCAGATCCGACATTAGTCGACCTTCATGACGTATTCACGTCTTAATCCTAACAACTTTATACATCTTAAAAGTTTACTCTCTTTTTAGAATAAAAATAGAATATTTCGGTCTAGCTCTATTAACTTCAATTTCTTGTTAAAAAAATAACTATATTGTCCTTATTTAAATGAGTAAACATATCCAGCTTAAGCCTATAGACTCATATCTTTTTCCAATATATTTCACCTCCACTTCTCCCTCCTAAATTAAGCACATTTCTATTTTATTCATTTATCATAAAATCATTTTCACTTGTTCTACTTAAGAAATTTGAGAAAAAATTCAAGACATTTTGAGTGAGATTTGAGACAAAATTATTAGTTCTGATAACTAATCAAGATTACTGATCTAATTGCTAGGTCGGCGAATATCAGGTGGGAGGTTTTTTGCTTAATAGAATGTTCCTTAATTACAGAATCACCTTTCAATTACCTTACTTAATTAAACACCAATTAGACAAGTATCAGTCAGTCTCAATATATAGTGATATTTATGAGAATAAATATTCCAGTATAACCCCTGTAAAACGAACGTTAGTTCAATTATATAGTAAATGGAGTGAGGTACGCATGTAGCAAATCTCCTTAAGACAATTACGTCCCCCGCTATGGTGCTAACAGGTTACTGAATGCTGATATCTCAACATACAACATTCCTTAACGGTATTTGCATAGCACTACCTAATCACCGTATGGTCGAACCATAGTTAACCAGTACCTTCGCTAGTAGGAATTTCAAAGCACTTGGACGAAGATAAATTTCAAGGTGAATATTTGTCTTAAATGTGGAGGTTTACTATAAGAAAAAAGAGAGGGAGAAGAATTTATGTCTTAAGAAGGCACAGTTCAGACAATAATTCTGTTTCTCTTTCAGAATTGTTAAATTTTCTGTTTCTTCTTTCAAATCAGATTTCTCTGTTTGAATCTCTACTTTGTTTGCAGAGAGGAAGAGGAAGAGTTCTTCTGTGTGCTTAGGAAGAACAGAGAGGAGTGATATTTATAGCACTCCTGGGAATCCCATTGGAGGAAGCAGGAGAAGTTGTGATGGTTTCTATCTGAGCTGTTGTAACGGTCCATGAACAGTTCCAACCGCACACCAGATCGGGTATATCCGCATCTAAGACCCACCATTTGCATCCGCGTGGCCCGGTCCAAATGAATCGGACCGGGTTCTCACCCGCACCCAGACTCAGGCCTGTTCTCAGTGCTGAGTGGGCGGCGGTAGCGGCGCGCGCGGTCATGGTTTCCCTCAAACGCGCATGAAAAATCCAAGTACCCAAAGGACACACCTTTTGTTCCCATATTTTCATATTTAGACACTTCAACTTTTCACATCATATCCAATGTGAGACTAAATTGTTTTAGCTTCCTTTATCCTCCTTTAGCTATTGACTTAGGCTAAGTTTCGACTTGAATACCTCATTCATTCAAAAACGGAATTGAATATGTGAATATACCATGTTCATCCCCAATAGAAGGAGAACATACTCCAACTATTATTTGGTTGGTTCTATCAAAAAAATCTCGCCTTAATTCAGCTCAAAGATTCACTTAAAATTCTTCATTTTCCCAACGTCTCCCACAATGAATGGAGATTCAAGTAATCGACACACTATGATACTGATTCTATAGTGAAAGGTACTTTAGAAAAGAAATTACATCAGGATAGGTGAACTAGGTCTTGAACCTTTCATAGCGAAAGTATTATCGGACTTACTGGCTAATCAGTTATTAAGTCTTGAACTGTCAGTCGTTTATGTAAACCAAGTCAATAAGCCTTACACTTTTCAGAATCAACTTCGGTTCTCGGTTGTGTCCATTTTGGCCCTAGACATTCTTAATTTCAGAGAGTATCTTTAGAAAATTACAGCCTCCATAGAGACTCCCAAAGAGCCAACCCAGCTCTATACTCACATAGGTGATCTCCTATTAAGAGTAGTCTACTCTACCCTACTTGTTTTAATAATAAGATATAGGCATCATTAAAAGCGTTAAGCTTATCCTAAATCCATTTATAGAAAGCACTTAGATGTACCATAGGAATAGGTTAGAGTCAAGCTCTTAAGTGTTAACTCGCAGAGCAAATCATAACTAGTTTTTCTCTTGAACTTAGTCCGTAGGATCTCCAGTCGTTAAGTAAGGTTTTTATTATGCTGACTTAGTAAGGTTAGGCTTTTAACCCCATTCCTCTCGATGCGCAATTTATACACTCTCTATTTAAACTTTTAGTAAACAGATCCACTAGATTATCTTTTGATGATACAAAGTCAATAAAGATAAATCTATTTGAGAGCAACTGCTTCACGGTGTTATGTCTACAACGAATGTGTCTGAACTTACTGTTGTATATAAAATTTTGTGCCCGAGATATCGCTGCTTGATTATAGCAGTGAATACATAAACAGGCACTGGCTTGGGCCATAATGGTATGTCTTTTAAAAATTGTCGAAGCCATTCTACTTCTTCTCCATCCTTTTTTCAAGGCTATAAATTCAGATTCCATTGTGGAACGGGCGATACATGTTTGTTTGGAAGGTTTCTAAGATACCGCTGCGCCTCCAAGAGTAAAATATATCCGCTAGTTAATTTTGATTCATCAGAATTTGCAATCCAATTAGCATCACTATACCCTTCAATTAGAGGTGGATATTTTTTATATTTTAAGGCATACTCGATTTTAGATATATAGCCTACTACTCATAACAGAGCAGTCCAATAATCATTATTCAGATTACTAGTATATCTGCATAATTTGCTTACAACATAAGCAATATTGGTCTAGTGTAATTCATTAGATACATTAGACTTCCGATAATCTGAGAATACTCCAATTGTCATATTGCAGTTCCTGTATTCTTATGAAGGTGGATGTGTAGGAGAAAAAGATTTTTATTCTCTTTTATCCCATAGTCCTTGAATCTTTCTATCATCTTATCTATATAATGAGATTGAGATAGACTGATTCCATCTAGTGTTCTTATAATTTTAATTCCTAAAATTATATCAGCAACACTTAGATCCTTCATATCAAAATTTTTAGATAGCATATATTTTATAGACTTAATAACCTCAATATTAGTCCCAAGTATCAACATGTCATCTACATAAAGACAAACAATGATACATGTATTTTCTGAAAGTACACTTAGAGGGGGCGTGAATAGTTGTACGGCTAATCTAATGAACAAAATGCGAAAATAAAAAACTTAATTGCAACAATACTTAATGCAACCAACGAGTGTAGCCGAATTCTCGGTGAAGGGCTCTGGACTAACTCCTCTTGATTCCTCTGAATAAGAGTTGAGGCGCTATATGAAGCTCTCGTGGTTAAACACAAGTGAGGCACACATAAATAACACAAGCATATATATGATATGGCAATATAATGCAATGCTCAAAGTAATAGAGAGAGTTAGAGTCAATGGATCGAATGCAAACACTGAGATTTGTTTCGAGGTTCGAGCACCCAGCTCTACGTCTCCGCCTTCACACAAAAGGATTTTCACTAACTTGTCCACACAGGACTCCCACATAGGGAACCTCCACTGAGGATTTGGGGTAGTACAATAACCGAGAGTCACAACTCCTCTCTTTACAAACACAACCTCTACACTTAGAGGTTAGGCACAAAGCTACTACAAAACTCAATCAACCTCACAAATGAGGGATGGGTACAAAGCCAACAACCAATCAACCTCTCACTAGAGCGATAGGGCACAAAGCCACCACTCCAAAATCAACCTCTACCCAAGAGGGATAACAGAAAGTAGGAGGGTTTACAACTTAGTGATCAAAAGACCACAAACCAATTCTTTCTCACAAAACAAAGATCCTATAGATAGGATAGAATAATAAGCTCAAGTGTGAGAAAAACCAAAGGAATGGAAAATAAATACTCAAAGAAAATCCTTGGGAAAAACTAGAAATAAGAATGAAGATGTTGAACCAAAAACACTTTTTCCAAAATCACTTTTCTTTGATTTTTCAAACCCTAGAAAAACACCAAATCAAATATAAACTTTAGAGCCTAAAACTTCTTTTTGATTACTGCAAAAACACTAATAAGATTAGAAAATAAGCTCTCCAAAAACTTGTTAAAAACTATTAAGAGAAAACCCAATTTATAGCCTCTTTGAAAAACTAGCCGTTGGCAGCCAAATATGGTCAGATTTGACAATCCGGTCGACCGGCCAACGGTAGAAATTTGACCGTTGCCAACCTCCGGTCGACTGCCCGGTCGACCGTCCTTAGCCGAGAGTAAGGATACTACAGTCGGTCGACCGCACGGTCGACCGGCCAAACCAAATGGCCTTGTGTATGTTTGTGTCCACGTCCGATCGACCGTTCCGGTCGACCGGCTCCTGGTCCGGTCGACTGGTCGGTCGACCACCAGGGCCTGGCAGACAAAATTAGGGATTAGAAAACTAGGGTTTTTAATTACCAAATAAATCCCATAAAATCTCTAAAAATTCACAAAAATAAGTTCTTATATTCTCTTTGAAATACAAACTTGTTTGAGTAAAAATCAAACCAAGTTACAAACATTTTGAACTCTTTTTGTGTTATGAAAATTTTACCGAAAATCAAATTCCGTATTTTCGAAAACTTGGATTTTTGAAATGAAAAATCGTTTTGTCCAAAACTCATCCAAATACAAAAACATGATACTTAAACAACTTGAAGCATGTTGTATATGGAAATAATCCAATATACATGAAAGATATATATATATATATATATATATATATATATATATATATCAATGTTTTTGACTTTAAAAACAAAAAATAAGTTTTGTTAAAATACCAAAACACCAAACTCATGAAATAGACTATCAAACTAAGTTTGTTTAAATAATTGAAGCATACATGTATATAGAACAAATCTAATATACATTAAACCATGTAAACTTGTTGATTCTATCTATTCATGAAACCAAGATCGGTTAAACGAAAACCGAAAACCGAAACTTAAACAAGCGTGTGTGTTGTGAACTTGAGCATATCACACTATCTAATCTTTAACAAATGGATCTAAAACATAAACTAAACTATGTACCGAAGTCTTCTTGTAGAGCGCCGTCTCCAAGTCGACTCGATCCAAACCGTGATCCACCGAGCTTGACTCCAACGAGTGCTAGATATGAATTTTGACGCTCGGGCTCTTGAATCACCATGTGAAAGCGCCAAAAACATTTTTGTTGAAGCTAATCACCTACTAATATCTTAGTTAAGTATCTAAAACTAAACATCACAAGATTATTAGTAAACTATAACTACATGAGTTAATCATCATCAAAACTAGAGTGGAAGGCCTCTGGGCCAACAATCTCCCCCTTTTTGATGACGACAAAACTCATGGTGTTATATATGCATGGATTAAAGTTAAGTTTCAAAGAAGCTCCTCCTTAACTCATGCATAGAAATAAACAATAAATATATGCAATGAATACTAAACATGAATATGCATCAACATGCATTAAAACAATGAAATGAACATGCTCTTGATACCAAACATGAAATAAACATGCTCTTGATATCAAACTTTTAAAATAAATTCCTTTTCCTTTTTAAAATAAACATGTTCTTAAATAATTGCTTTTGATATCAATAAAAATTTCAATGAAAAAACTTAAGCTCTTGATACCAATCAATAAAACAAAATTCTTGATACCAATTGGAAAGATAATCACTAAAAGTTTTTGATACCAACAATAAAAAATATTAATATGAAACAACCTTACAAATAAACAAAAAAACAATAAACATGCATATTAAACAATAAACATGTATATAACCTCATGCATATAAACTCAAATACTTCTCCCCCTTTTTGTCAATTATCAACAAAGGGGTCAAAGAAAACAATATTCTCCTCATTTTTGTCTTAAACAAAAATAATATCAATAAGGGGTGAAATCAAAACAAAACTTTATGATACCAATTGTAAGAAAAGATATATCAATTTCATTCATCATGATATCAATAAAATAAATAAAACATACCAATTGAAGGTACATATAATAAATGTTTTTAATATATACCAATCGTAAGTAAATAAATCATTTTAAAGTATTTAATAAAAAATTTTGATACCAATTATAAGTAAACTTATAGGTAATCTTGATACCAATATGTAAAGATTAGTACTAATTGTAAGTAAATTTTTTTATTAAAAGCATATGATACCAAAAATAATCAATATCATATTTCAACATAAAATGTGGGAGTAAAATATCAATTAAAAGATGAAATATAAATTTTCTCTCCCTTTATGAAATACCAAATAAAATGATGCATAAGCTTGTATAAGATACCAATTGAAACATAATCAATTGAAATATAATAGTCATTTGAAATCAAGCTTAGCATAACTAAAATTTGTGCTCAAGGATATAGAGATATCGTAAGCACAAATAAATCATATATATATGTATGGAAAATTAATACCAATAGAAATTGATAATATTTGAAGTGTAATCATACATATATAGAAACATATATGAGTATACGAAAAAAAATGTTAATAGTGATACCAATTGAAAAGATCTAATGATACCAATTGAAACACAATAAGGTCAAGTGTATAACTCATATTACCTTCCACCCATTTCATGTACATGTTTAAAAGGATTTTCAATAAGAAGCATACAAGGCATGGTCGTCCAACCAACCGCCCTTAATGGAAAGAGTTTTAAAAATAGGTTTGAAAATAGTTTAGCATAATTAAAAACTCTTCCAAAATGAAGAATACGAACTAGTTATAAGAAAAATTTGTAAAAAAGTACAAAATCCTTCAAGTAAGGAATAAAACAAAAATATATTTCAAGAAAAAAACATCTAAATCACATGATCACTAAACACTCAAAATCTATAAAGCCCATATCATACTCATGAAAATAAAATCATGAGAAAATAATAAATAAAGTGAGTGTACAAGAGTTATGTGAAACACATTATCATGAAAATAGTCAATTTAGCTCAATATGAAATTCCTTAGAAACATGAAAATCATCAAAACTAGAATTCTTCAAAGGTATATGTATGTCATGTACAAACTAAAGTATACATACATATCCAAAACATAACGAGTCCACAAAAGTATATGCATGAAGGCAAGTGGCTCAAGGATGTATAGCTAATAGTTTAGACACAATAGACATATACATGAAGCTAAACATATAAACATCAAAAACATGTAGAAAATGAGAATACAAGTCAAATGCATGAATCATCAAAACTAGGCTATACTATTACATCTAATGAGTACAAATGAGCTTTCAAGCATAAACATATAATGATCTATTTGTGGCTCACTAGTTGTACAAGTATATATCCAAGTCTTAATGAAAACAAGCATCTAAACATATATTCAAATCATGAAACATCAAAACATGCTAAAATCAATGATATGAAACGCATGTAAATCATAAGTGAGGAGTAAGGGATTGTTACCAAAACCATGAGGGCAACTCTCCATGTCTTCAAAACAAGGTGGTCCTCCCACCAAACTCCCCTTGAAAGTGATGCATCCAAATGTCCTCTTTTAAGCTCGGAACGCATCCACCTCAAGGCACCATCACTCTCACGTCATGCGAGAGCCCACACCTACATCAAATACAATAGGGGTGGTCTTTGGTACCCACACTCTTTTGGGTCCATGGGGGTTAGTTTCTTTCCTAACCCAAACAAATTTAGTTGCTAAATTTACATCATGTATCTTATCATAGCAAAATTTAGCAAGGTAGCCCTTACGTCCACAATGTGTAAAAGTGTACACATGAGCATATATCGTGTTATGGGAGTGACCATGGGAAGTATGTGTATGCCGTGATTTGTGTGCATGCATAGATGGAATTTGTTTCTTGGGAAACATGGATTCCAAAGTGTATGGTTCATGGTACAATGGCTCAAAGTGGAGCCAAACAATCCACACTCTTCTTAAGCATACAAATATCATTTTCAATTATAGAAGAGGTGCATGCAATAGGTAAGCTAGATAAAGAAGCTACACTTGCATGGCAAACATGAGAATCTAAATCATTTTTCAAAGAAACGTTTTTCTTTAAACAATCTTTCAATTCTTGTAAAATTAAATTTATTTTATTTTTCAAAGAATTATTCTCTTTTAATACAAAATCAAGTTTTGAAGTTAAATTCTCATTTTTCTTCAAAACATATTCACAATCATTTTTACTTTTCAAAATTTTATTTTCATTAAGTGTAAGATCAAGTTGGGATTTAAGCGAGTCACTTTCACTTGAAATCTCATCCCTTTCTTGCAATACAATCTCAAGTCTAGAAGATAAATTTTTATTTTCTTCTTTTAAACCAAGACTTTCTTTTTTCAAAAGTTTGTATTTTGAAATCAAATTTTCACAATTTTTAGCAAGTTCATCATTCATGGCTTGTGCCTCTAAACACTCATTGCAATAGGAACTAGTGCTAGCATCTAGTTGAGTTTCTGATTGTACCTCAAGGGAGTCATTCCCTTGGACCATGAGGCAACGTTCGTCGGACTTATCTCTCCTAGATCTCCTCTTCTTATCGATAAGCGTTGGTAACTCGGGAGATGTCAAAATGCTCCATACTGCAAAAGTGGACTCATAGTGAGAAAACACATGTAAATATTCTTTATCAAGAGATACTCTAAGGGCGTGTTTGGATGTAAGGAATCCGAGTGAAGTGAGGAAGTGGGGAAGTATAATTGCTCATTTCCCTATCTATCCAAACACCGGAAAAGGAAAATAAGAAAACTCCCTTTTCCCTTTTTCATCTCTCTTTTACACAACCATTTTCTCACTTCCAGAGTGCTACAGTTAATTTTGTGGTCATGTAAATCTCATTTATAATAAGTTATAGCATAAAACAGTTAATTTTTTGGTCATGTAAATCTCACTTGCATTCTAATTACAATCTATTTTTTATTTTTCTTAATTAATTTTATTTTAATATTATTTTGCGGTCAACTTTGTGGTCAACTTTTCCATTTCCACTTTTCATTACCATCCAAACACCGGAAACGACAAAACATTTTCCAAACCACACTTCCCAACAACCATCCAAACACCAGAAAACTTACTACTCATTTCCCTTTTTCCTAAAGGAAATAAATCTTACTTCCTACTTCCTCACTTCACACCAATTCCTTAAATCCAAACAGACCCTTAGTACGTTTAGGGCTAGTGCATTGGCCTCTATATGCCTGCTATCACTAAGGTAGGATTCCTTGGTAATGGCAAGGTAAACTCTATAACCTAGGGTTTTAAATGACAACTCATCAGAACCTTCCATATATCAAGTCTGGAGATATCAAACATGGGAGGGACATTCATGAGTGCAAACTATATGTGTGCAAATGCAAATGCAAATGTAGATTAGCAAAACCAAGATCACACACCTAGGTAGTTAAACCTAATATCAGGAGCGTAGGCTCTGATACCAATTGAAAGTACACCTAGAGGGGGGTGAATAGGTGTACGGCTAATCTAATGAACAAAATGCGGAAATAAAAAACTTAATTGCAACAATACTTAATGCAACCAACGAGTGTAGTCGAATTTCCGGTGAAGGGCTCTGGACTAACTCCTCTTGATTCCTCTGAATAAGAGTTGAGGCGCTATATGAAGCTCTCATGGTTAGACACAAGTGAGGCACACACAAACAGCACAAGCATATATATGATATGACAATATGATACAAAGCTCAAAGTAATAGAGAGAGTTAGAGTCAATGGATCAAACGCAAACACCGTGATTTGTTTCGAGGTTCGAGCACCCAGCTCTACGTCTCCGCCTTCACACAGAAGGATTTTCACTAACTTGTCCACACAGGACTCCCACATAGGGAACCTCCACTGAGGATTTGGGGTAGTACAATAACCGGGAGTCACAACTCCTCTCTTTACAACACAACCTCTACACTTAGAGGTTAGGCACAAAGCTACCACAAAACTCAATCAACCTCACAAATGAGGGATGAGTACAAAGCCAACAACCAATCAACCTCTCACTAGAGGGATAGGGCACAAAGCCACCACTCCAAAATCAACCTCTACCCAAGAGGGATAACACAAAGTAGGAGGGTTTACAACTTAGTGAACAAAAGACCACAAACCAATTCTTTCTCACAAAACAAAGATCCTATAGATAGGATAGAATAATAAGCTCAAGTGTGAAAAAAACCAAAGGAATGGAAAATAAATACTCAAAGAAAATCCTTGAGAAAAACTAGAAATAAGAATGAAGAAGTTGAATCAAAAATATTTTTCCTAAAATCACTTTTCTTTGATTTTCCAAATCCTAAAAAAACACTAAATCAAATGTAAACTTTAGAGCCCAAAACTTCTTTTTGATTGCTGCAAAAACACTAGTAAGATCAGAAAATAAGCTCTCCAAAATCTTTTAAGAGAAAACCCAATTTATAGCCTCTTTGAAAAACTAGCCGTTGGCAGCCAATTATGGTTAGATTTGACCATCCGGTCGACCAGCTGGTCTACCGGCCAGCAGTCAAAATTTGACCGTTGCCAACCTCTGGTCAACCGCCCGGTCGACTGTCCTTACCCGAGAGTAAGGATACTACAGTCGGTCAACCGCACAGTCGATCGGCCAAACCAAATAGCCTTGTGCACGTTTGTGTGCATGTCCGGTCGACCGGTCGGTCGACCGCCAGGGCCTGGCGGACAAAATTAGGGATTAGAAAACTAGGGTTTTTAATTACCAAATAAATCCCATAAAATCTCTAAAAATCCACAAAAATAAGTTCTTATATTCTCTTTGAAATACAAACTTGTTTGAGTAAAAATCAAACCAAGTTACAAACATTTTGAACTCTTTTTGTGTTATGAAAATTTTACCGAAAACCAAATTCCGTATTTTCCAAAACTTGGATTTTTGAAATGAAAAATCGTTTTTCTAAAACTCATCCAAATACAAAAACATGATACTTAAACAACTTGAAGCATGTTGTATATGGATATAATCCAATATACATGAAAGATATATATATCAATGTTTTTGACTTTAAAAACCAAAATAAGTTTTGTTAAAATACCAAAACACCAAACTCATGTAATAGACTATCAAACTAAGTTTGTTTAAATAATTGAAGCATACATGTATATAGAACAAATCTAATATACATTAAACCATGTAAACTTGTTGATTTTATTTATTCATGAAAACCAAGATCGGTTAAACCAAAATCGAAAACCGAAGCTTAAACAAGTGTGTGTGTTGTGAACTTGAGCATATCACACTATCTAATCTTCAACAAATGGATCTAAAGCATAAACTAAACTATATACCGAAGTCTTCTTGTAGAGCGCCATCTCCAAGTCGACTCGATCCAAACTGTGATCCACTGAGCTTGACTCCAACGAGTGCTAGATATGAACTTTGACGCTCGAGCTCTTGAATCACCATGTGAAAGCGTCAAAAACATCTTTGTTGAAGCTAATCACCTACTAATATCTTGGTTAATTATCTAAATCTGAACATCACAAGATTATTAGTAAATTATAACTACATGAGTTAATCATCATCAAAACTAGAGTGGAAGGCCTCTGGGCCAACATTTTCCACTATCTTAGTGTAAACACACTTATCGTATTCATTTATAGTGAATCCATCTTTGATCATGACACTATCGAATTTCTCATGCCATTGTTTTGGGGCCTGTTTTAAATTGTATAAGAATTTTTACCAATTTACACACTTTGTATTCTTAGCTCTTGACTATAAATCCTTCAGGTTGCTCCATGTGTCGTTTAGGAATACAGTCTTGACATTTATTTGATGGATATCTAAGTTATGCAATACTACAATCGCAATTAATGTCTGAATGGACGTTATTCTTGTTACTGGTAAATAAGTATCAAAGTCGTCAAGTCTTTCTTTTTGTCAATAACCTTTGGCTACTAATCTAGTCTTATATTTATCGATAGATCAATTGGATTTTAATTTTCTTTTGAAAATCAACTTACTCTTGATCATTTATTGCTAGGAGGCAAGTTTGTCAATACCGAAGTGCTATTACTTAGGATGGATTCTATTTCACTATTTACAGTTTCTTTTCACATTTGTGCTTTTGGCATAGACAAAGCTTCTTTAAATATTTGAGGCTCACTTTCAAGCTCATATGCCACGGAGTCTGAACCAAAAAAAATTTGAGATTCTCGATCTCTAACTCTTTCTTGGTTCAACTTCCGCATTAACTATAGGTCCACTGGGTCCTTCATCCCCAAATGTTGTTTGATATATTTTTTTCTCAGAAGTCTTGTCTTCTTCCCGTTTATATGAAAAGATGTCTTCAAAGAACACGACATCTTTGGATTCGATAATCATGTTTGCATGAATGTCAGGATTTCTAATTTGTATACCAGAAACTATAGGCACTGTTATTCAGGCATAGGCTATGAAAACACAATCCATAGTTTTTGTTCCCAATGTAGTCTTTTAAGTAGTAGTGTCAGTATCTTTGCAAAGCACCTTATATTTTGAGATAATTGTAGGGAGGTGCATTTCCATGTCATAATTCAAATAGTATAAGACTAAATTTCTTATGTGGTACTCTATTTAGAAAATAATTTATAGTTAACAGAGCTCCCCCCACAAGTTCTGAGGTTCACCAGAACTTACGAGCACAGAATTACCATCTCTTTTAAAGTTTTATTCATTTTTTTAGCAATCCCAATCTGCTGAAGAGTAGATGGTTGTTGTGGTTTGGTGGATTATACCACAATTAGCACATAACCTACTAAATTCATTTGATTCATATTCTCCGCCTCGATCAGATTTTAGAATCTTTATATTTTTGTTGAGTTGATTCTCAACCTCAGCTTTATATGTTATAAACATACTCATTGCCTCATCTTTACTGTTTAGAAGATACACATAGCAGTATCTTGTACAGGTATCAGTTAAAAAATGAAATACTTTTTCTTGCCTCTTGTTAGTACAAATTTTAACTCACACAAGTCGCTACGAATTAACCCTAAAGGTTCTGTATTTTGATCAATTGAGTGAAATAAGTTTTTCTCGAATTTGGCCTCAACACAAATCTCACACTTGTAAATTTCTTCCAAATCGTGTTTAAGAATATATCTTAGATTAGATAAGTTCTGTAAGAACTTGTAATTTACATGTTCTGATCTAGCATGCCATAATATAGGAGACTCAAGCAAATAAATAGAATATTTTTCTTTATTTATGAGCTTTGGGTACAAATATACAAACTTTTTGTCCACAATAGCAATATTGGCCTTGAAAAGACCATCAACAAGATAACCCTCGCTCACATACATCCCATTCTTAGTAAGTACAAATTTATCAGATTCAAGGACCATTCTAAAGCCTTTCTTACTAAAAATTGAACTGCATTTCAGGTTGTTGCGGATATCTGGAACATGCCATACATCATTCAAAGTGAGCTCCTTTCCAGATGTTCACTTCAGTATGACCTTTCTTTTTCTCCCAACCTTGAAGATGGCTGAGTTGCCCATGAAGAGTTACTCATCATGCTTCAGTTTTTAATATTCAGAGAATAATATTTTCTCATAGCAGATGTGCCGAATTGCCTCAGTGTCACCTATCAATCCTTGTTGTTGGTTGTCGGTTGTCAGATTCACTTCTGACAGCATAGTTGATAGGCTTGGTGACGCTTGGTCAGTCAGATTTGCCTGTGGATGGTCCTTCTTATTCTTTTTGGGACAATTACGATATTCAGTCGCCTTGTATCCCTCCTTATTGTAGACATAGCAAATCCCTTTGAAGCGCTTGTTCTTACCTTCTTGGTCCTTACCTTTGTACCCTGGGGCAGTCTTCTTCTGCTTCAAGCCTTTGAAAGTAGATGCTTTTCCTTTGAGTCTTTGATCACATTAGTCTTGGCCTCATAGGAGTTCTTATTGCTCCTCTTCTCGAACTTTCAGTTATCCTCCTTAATTTGAAATCTCACAATAAGATCTTCCAACTTCAGCTCCTTGCACTTGTGCTTCAGGTAGTTCTTGAAATCTCTCCACGAAGGAAGTTCCTCCACTATAGTTGCAGCATAAAAAGTTTCAGGTAGAATACCTTCAGCCTCTATCTCGTATAAGATAAGTTGAAAATCTTTCACCTGACTGATCATAGTCTTGCTGTCCATCATCTTGTACTCTAGGAATCATCTTATGATGAACTTTTTAGTACCAGCATCTCAGTTTTGTATTTCTTATTAAGGCTTGCATATAGCTTCTTTGCCGTCGGGATAGGACTGTAGACATTGTATAGAGAGTCATCCAGTCTATTTAAAATATAGTTTCGGCAAAAGAAGTCATCTTGTCTCCACACATCAATTTCAAAGACAGAGTCCTGATCAGTTTGGTTCCAGTGGATCCTCTTATAGGAATTTGGTCAAATGCTGGTCAAGTAGAAGAGCATTTTCTGTTGCCACCTCTTAAATTCTGTGCCATCAAATTTTTCTGGCTTCTCCGACTTCAGGTTAGGAAGTGGAGCCAACACCACTGTCTCAATTTGCATGTTAGGTGTCTTACTTGTACTATCTTGATTAGTCTCAGACATCTTCTGCAATTCAAGCAGAATAGAAGTAAGTAACTTCAAGTAAATTAATTGTCTTATGATTGTTAGTTCTGACAACTAATCAAGATTATTGATCTAATTGGCCAAGTCGGTGAATATCAGGTAGGAGATTTTCGTTCAATAGAACGTTCTTTAATTACAGAACCACCTTTCAATTACCTTCCTTAGTTAAACACCAATTAGACTGGTATTAGTCAGTATTAATATACAGTGATATTTATGAAAATAAATATTCTAGTATAACCCTATAAAATGAATATTAGTTCAATTATATAGTAAATGTAGTGAGGTACGTATATGGAGAATCTCTTTAAGATAATTACGTCTCGTGTTAAGATGCTAACGGGTTACTGGACGCTGATCTCCCAAGATACAATACTTCTTCATGGTATTTAGATAGCACTACTAAATCACCATACAGTCGAATCGCAGTTAATCAGTACCTTCACTAGTTGGAATCTCAAAGCACTTGGATGAAGACAAATTTTCTGGAGAATTTTTGTCTTAAATATGAAGGTTCAATGTAAGAAAAAGGAGGGGGAGAGAAGAATTTATGCCTTAAGAAGGCACAGACTCAGACAACAATTCTATTTTTCTTCAAAAATGTTGAATTTTTTAGTTTTTCTTTCAGATTAGATTTTTTTTTTTGAATCTCTATTTTGTGTGCGGAGAGGAAGAGGAAGAGTTCTTCTATGTGTTTAGAAAGGACAGAGAGGAGCGCAATAGAAAGGACGGAGAGGAGCTCTATTTATAACGCTCCTGGGAATCCTATTTGTGACGGATCCTGTCTGAACCGTTGCAACAGTTCCGTGAATAGTTCCAACCACGCACCAGATCGGGTAGATCCGCATCCAAAGCCCATGACCCACTTGCATCCATGTGGCCTAGTCCAAAATAGAAATGGACCGGGTCCGCACTCAGACCTAGGCCCGGGCGCTGGCGCCGCGCACGTGTGTGGGCATGGTTTTCCCCCAAACGCCCACAAAAACTACAAGTACCCAAAGGGCGCACCCTTTATTCCCATATTTTCATATTTAAACACTTCAACTTTCTACACTATATTTAATGTGGGACTAAATTATTTTAGCTTCCTTTAGTCCCCATTAGCTATTGTATTAGGCTAAATTTCGATTTGAATATCTCATTCATTTGAAAACGGAATTGAACATGTGAATATATCATGTCATCCCTAATGGAAAGATAACACACTCTAACCATTACTCGGTTGATTCTATCAACAGATCTCGCTTTATTTCACCTCAAAAATTTACTTTAAATTCTTCATTTTCCTAACTAAAATTTGAAGGAATTTTAAAATTAAGAAAATTATGAGAGTGAGAGACGAATGGAGGGAGGGAGAAAGAAGAAGTTTTTTAAAAGATTTGTTGGGAAATTTTCTAAACACTAAAATTTGGAGGGTTTATATCCAAGTAACTCAAAAATAATTATTATGTAATTTTAAGTTTTATATCATTTGAAAATTGTAGGGGCTGAATCAGATTTTTTTTTCACTAAAAGGTGGGAATTTAATACTAGAAATCCCTAAAGCAAAAGTAGTATAAGAATTATCGTTAAAACCATATTCATAGGTAAAACATATCAAAAGATGCATTAGTAAAACAAGTCATAATTTCTAAAATTTTTGTTTCTATACATTTAATAGTTGTTAGGGACTGAGTTGTCGTAAGATTGATAACCTCGAGCACACAAAATAGAAAATCACCAATGAAAGATTATATATAGTGCTACTAAGAAATCCTAACACATGCCTGAATGGTAAACCAGATACGAGACACAACCCTAACAAATATACATATTAGATCAATCTATTGGTAAAGATTTTCTACTAGGGTTGACCATTTGTAAACAATTTGTCTTGATAGTGGTTGCATCTTCAATACTAACAGTGGTAGTTTAGCTCAACTATTTATTGAAATATTACTTTTAAAATTTCTCATTTGATAAAATTCATCTCAAATAGGGCATGCTAGTTCATTTGCTTTTGAATTTTCAACGAGTTGTAACAATATTAACAGATTGTAAGTTACGTATTACTTCTATTTATCTTAAACTATTTGAAATGAAATCCAGAAAAAAAAATGTAATGAAAGAACTTGGATTATGATAAGAATCATCACAAGGAACATGATAATCCAAGAATCCATGGAGCATAAGTTTCAAGACCCTTATTTTTATTTTTATTTAATTTATGTCTTTTAGAATATAGGCCATAGCCTAGTGCAAGTGCGATTTGAACCTTAAATCTCATGCCCACTGCAAAGAAGTTTCAGTGTGCTACAGTGACACTTGAAATTTCAAGACCCTTATTCATGGAACATCTCTTTTGAAAATTATAAAGTTATTCACATGTAGAAAGAGGTATTAACTAATTAAATCACTATGGGTCTTATTTTTAGAAGTTATCTATATATAGAAAGTAATACAATTGACCAATCAATGCCAATCTGCATCTCTAGGCTGTCAATGAGTTGGATACATCATACATCCTCATTTTCATTTTTAGATTAATTGGTGCAGTTAGAGGTTCCACAACTTGTCATTTTCTTGAAGAGAACAGGCAATATATTTAAATAAAAAATCTTAATTTCCATTTATTCTGGGAGAAGGGGAGATGTATAGGAAAAATTCATGAATTTAAAGGTTCCATCTCTATTTAAATGGAAATAAAAAAGTCAACGGTAATTGTTATTTTGGTTTTATGTAAAGTGTTACATTTGTTGTTTTCATGTATTTAATCTTCAACAGAAGACTACTTTGTAACTCTTTTTAATTCATTTCAACTATTCAGAGAATGATAAGCTATCTAGGATCAAAATGATTCCATCCTTTCCTCGCAGAAAGGGGAAAAACATGGAAGAAGAAACATCTCCAGTGATGCTTAAAGACTGCAAAAATATTTGATTACATTGTCAGAACTAAAACAAATGTATGATCTCATTTAGCAAAATAGGATATGGGGAGAGGGGGCATTCACATTTTTTTTTGTAATTGTGAATTTTTCATTCACTTATACTAAAAGATACATTTAAAAACATTACAAAAATAAAGAAACTTCTAAATTTTTTATAGTGATTAATTGTGTTAAAATAGTTTACTTGACATCTATGAAAAATGTGTTTGTATGTCATCATATATCATTTGTTAAACACCTAAATTGCGGACATTTGTCAATATTCAATAAAAATGTCACTGTAGCAGAAATAGGATCCCACGTCGGTTTTAAACTGATGTAGCAAACAATAGACGTCGGTTCCTAAACCGATGTCTATACGGGTGACGTAAAAAGTCCACACCGGTGACCAACTGACGTGGCACATCAACTATTTTACATTAGTTGACATAAAACCGATGTGGGAAATAAATTATTTATAAAACTCAAGGTTTTTCGTTATATGTAACAACCGACTTGGAATACAGCATTTACGCGTCGGTTTTGTAGAAACTGACGTTAAAAATATAATTGTATTTGAAACAAACAACCTTTTCGTATCAGTTTTAAAAGCAACCGATGCGAAAAATATGCAATTTTTTTAATTTCACAATATCTTGTACATAACACTTGCAAGTGTAAATATGAATGTTATTTGTATAATATTATTACAAATCTACAATATAATAATTAAACAATGTACATATAAATAATCTATATATATTATTACAAATATGCATGTGTACATACAAAAAAATGAACCAAAATGCACTAAAGTGTATATGTGTGCGTACATATGCCAAACTCACTGAGTCTAATGTGAAAACATGATTCAAAATCACCAAAATGAACCAAATTTTAAAATTAATAATTACTTTCTTTAAAGCACTATTTATCTATCATCGGTGCTCTCATTCCATCTATCTTGTATTGAGAATGAAAATTTTTTAATTTAGTTGGTCTGAAATATAATGAAGAAAACCGACATGAATACATGACACATTGAATATAATATTCACAAAAATTTACTTATCATTAATATAGTTCAACAAATATATCACCCATTGTTCATGAACTTCCCTTAATTCATGATCTGTATATGCTTTTTTCTCATCGAACTGCAAACATATTGATTATTTGTGTTGATTTTAACACTACAAAAAACATAAATATGATTTAGATTAATAAAACAAAACATAAACAAAAAAGAGAACTATAATTGTAACACAAACAATAACACTAACAAAAAACATAAATATGATTAATATGCTTAATGGAATTGGGTTCATTTGTAATGTGACGAATTCACACATAAATCATATAATCACAAGTCAAACATATACAAGATTAAACACTCACGGGTCAATTAGTTTTTTAATTTATTTTCGGACGTTGCTTCCTACAATACCGAGCGATTGGTCAATCACACACAATGTCTAATGTGAGCTGTAAGATAAATTCATATATTATTGTTAGTAAATAATTAATATAATTTATATAGATAATTAAATTATTCTGAATTTACTTACAGAAAGATCATCCCAGTTGTTCTTCATCTTTTTTGAGATATCACGCTCAAACATATTTCACAACATATCCCCTCTTTAACATATTCACAATGAAAATATGCACAAACTCAAACAACAAAATAAATGAGCTTAAACACAATACCCTCTCTACGAAAATTAACTTTAAATCAGAGAATTATATCTTTATTGGAACATCAGGCTCTGTCAGCCATTTCATCTTCCTTGGTTATGGACAAATAAAACTATCTTAGTATTTTGTCAGTACATTGAGCCATTGAAAATGATAAATTAAAGGACCATTTTATTAAGTTATTTAATTAAACTACGGGGAAGGAGGTATTAAAGCTGGATGATAAGATCTCTACAAAAATTGCCAATCTGTAATAGATATTTTCAATAATTTAACAAATGAAGCAAGGGCCCCATTGGTATAAATAAAAGTATGTTATGAAGGAATAAGTCTTGTTGGTGCTTCAAGGGTAGTTCTAATTGATATTCTTTAGAAACCGCCTATGAAACACTAAAGAACATCAACTCTTGAAGCACCAACAAAACTTATTCATTCAGAATATGCTTTTGTTGATGTCAATAAGATCCTTACTTCACTTGTCAAATCATTGAAAATATCTATTGCAGATTGACGATTCTTTATTAGATGTTCCAATCCATATTTAACATCTCTTTCCCCTGAGTCCAATCAAATAACTTAACAAGATGGTCCTTTATCATTTCTAATGGCTCAATGCACTGGCAAAATACTAAAACCTTCTTTTAATTGATCTATATCCTCTTGCACTCTCATCATGTCAAATTCATCTTGTATAATTTTGATCAATTCTATTAATGATTACATCCAGTTTCAATTCATATTTACCTATTGTAGACATCAAATTAAAAAAATTGAATTAACAATAATGTACATAATACGTGAAGAGTTCAAATTGATAGCCTACTTACAGTTATTCTTCTTGATTTTTATTTTTCTTTCTATTCATATTTTTTGTGAGCTCAGTTCTTATGATTACAATGTTTTCATTTCTACATACGTACATTAATTTTTTACATACACATATTAATTTTTACACACACATACCCCTCAGGCACACACACACACACCAAATGTGCGCACGCACACCCACACACCCCCTTCCCACACACCACCTACACATACACACATCACACCCCCCCCCCCCCCACACACACAAACACCACATGCATACATAAGCACCAGCACACCTACACCACCACCACTGCATGCACACATATACATACGCATCACACACACACACAACCACCATCACACACATATATGCACTAACATCAAGCACGACATACACACGCGCACACAACCACCATCACACACACACACACCGCATAAACATTAAGCATGGGACACACACACACACATCAAGCATGACACGCGCGCGCGTACACACACCACCATACCCCACCACCACACCATGCTAGAAAAATCAATAAAATCTTCAATAATTTTAAGTCTCGATCATTGTCTTTTTTACAAAATTTCCTCGTCTCTCTTTCCCCTCCTCTCTCCTCTCCCCCCTCTCCCCCTCCCCACCCCCTCCTACTCTAGCAAATTCAAAACGCCCCCTTTGCCGCAGACTGCTTCGTCTGTTTCCACCACCTTAGTGGTATACTATTCTAACATAACCACCACACATACACACACACCCCTACCATCATCAACACCAATAGGTAAAAAAGAAGAATAAGAAAAGAAGGAAGGTGGATATCAAACTCACCACCGATATAAGATATCACCGTAGATGAAGAATCACTAGCTCAGTGACAACACCGCCACCACCGCCTCTACGCCCGAGAAGAAGAACAGCAATTAGGGTTTGATGGTAGAGAGATTGAGAGAAGACGTAAAGAATTACACTAAAGAGGGCAGGATTAAGGTAAAAATATAATTTCGCGATTTTCAAAATAATATTTCACGTTGGTTCTTAATAAGAATCGAGCTAATAAATTTGTTTATTTTATATCTCAAAAAATTAATAAACTTTTAATGTCGGTTATTTATGGAACCGATGTGGAAAATTGTATTACACCTCGGTTACTTAAAGAACTGACGTGGAATGGTTTCTTTTTTAATCGAAAAAATATGGTAGTATCAAATACTCATTTTATTTACAAAATTGCCACCGTATTTTGTTTTGCGTTGGGTGCGGTTAGAATCGAAGTGAAAAGGGAGACGTTGTATCCATTTTTGTAGTAGTTGTTATCTAGTTTGACCAATAATAATCAATAACTTTTATCAAATTTGGCTTATTTATACCAGGTGTGATGAAGAGTTTTCGACATGATGGATCGGGCGGTCAATTTAGTATCACGTGGAATGAAAGTGACTTAGAGATTCATATAGAGAGCAAGTTAAACAAGATTTTACGTGAAAATCCAATTTGGGAAAAACCACAGGGAGGAGGGAAAAATTCACTATCAAAGGGTTATTGTGAACTCCACCGAGTTAGAACTCTATTTACAATCTTTGGTACAATAAAGAATTATTTGTATTCTTTTTAGTCGAGGGTTTTTCTTGGCCCTTCCCAGAGTTGTCCAACTCTCAGTATATAAATACCCTGAGAACTGTTATTGTTGGCACGAGTCATATAGATTTTCATAACCGCATAATTTGCATGTTGAGATTTCTTTATAACGGCCTGAATTGTGTTCTTGATTGCAGGAGTGAATCCTGCTATTTTCTGTAATAGCCCGCGTGGGAATAAGAGTTGTTGCACGTTTGAAACGTGGGATGACCTGGCGGCGTAACAATCTCTGTGAATGTAGGCGGTGATCAAGGAGTTCAGTTGCTACATCCACCTTACCCGGGATGAGAAGAATCGACCTCAGGATGGTGATACTCTTGGAAAGAGGAGTGATCTCGGGACAATTTAGTCTTTGGATGGTAGAGTGACCTTGGGAATGGTAGGATGATGCTTTAGGGAGATGTTCCGCTGGTACATCTTGCCATCTATCTTCAGGAGTTTCGGACAAGATGGGATATGTGTCATGATCCTGGTGCAGATCAGAATCTAACCATTGCACCAGGTTAGGGCATATATGATGCACATTACTTTTATAAATTTCATACGGAGATCTATTTTGTTCAATATCTGAAGCAACTTGATATTTTATATTGAATATAAATTACTATTCCCATCGAAATAATATAATCTATAATATATATAAAGATACTTGTATAAATAAAAGAAATTTTCTAATAGAAAACAAAGAATTCAAAATGTAGGATAGAGGAAAAATATGGAAAAAAAACTAAACGAAATATTCTAGAAGGAAAGGAAAAAAATAGGAGAAAATAAAAGGAAAAAAATATGAATATATGGCTATAGCAAGTGGAATAGTATTAAAAAAACATAATTTTATAAAAAAATAATGAACATAATCATTATTTAAACAAGTAGGGTAAATTTCAAGAAACACTCATGACCTATCAGGGGTATTGCACCAAACCCCCTTGAGCTATATAAACTTGCACATAAACCCCCTAGGCTCTAACACTACCAACTTTTTCATCCAAGGCAGTCACGTGCTCACTTAATTTTCCTAATTACTTTTGTAACTCATATTTTAAATTAAATGTTATTAATCTCATTTTTCACCCAATTATGGTGGGGTATAGGAGGTGCTAGTGGCATCGTGTGGTGGGTTTGAGGAGGCGAGAGGTGGAGGTGATGATGGTATATGGTAGGTTATAAGAGGACAATGGGAGGAAGAGGTGGAGGTGATGGTGGCGGTGGTCGGTTTGAAGTGAAGAAAAAAGGGAGGTGGAGGAGGAGGTGGAGGCGGGTTTGAGGAGGCGGAGGCGATAATGGTGGAGGAGTTGGTGAGTGTGAGAGAAGAAGGAGGAGGTGATGGTTGTGGAGGAGAAGGTTGGGGTAGTGGAGGAGGAGGAGTTGGACGTGATGGTAGTGATGATAGAGAATGAAGTGCTGGTGGATTTTTTCCCCTTAAAAAAAACTAAAGTTTAAGAGGCGAGCATGTTCTACTCATGTCTCTTTCAAGAAAAAAGTTAATGGTGTTAAGTTCAAGGTAGTCAATGTGCAAGTTTTTGTAGTTTAGAAGGGGGAACAAATATTGCCACACCAAAGAATGAGGAAGGTAGCCCATAGATAAGGACACCCCCAAAATTGATAAAAGCCCCCCTCAAAAGAAAATGGCAAAAACACCCTTTTCTTTTTCTCCTCCTCCTTTACCTCCCCCTCCACTGGCCGCCTCCTCGCTAGTGAACTCCCCCCGGTTGCCCCCCTCACCGGTGAACTCCCCCCTCGCTGAATGTTAATCGATCCAAACCTGCACAGAAAATAACAAAATTTTAGAGTAGTCCTAGGTCCTCAATTCTACCGTGTAGCCAAAGGCTAACGGGTTATGATTCATAGGAAGAGACAATGATAGAAGCGTTATGTAAGTTTCTTCTTTTAATTTATCCAAACTAGTTAATACTTTTCTTCTCAGTTTATAAAAAGGAAATAAAATTGTTAAGTTAAGTTAAGAAGAAGATGGTAGAAGAAGAGATGGTGGTGGTATTGTTGTTTTAATTATAGAAGAAAAAGAAATAAAATGAGATAAAGAAAAGTGTTGATGTAAAAATCAGAAATAAAAAGAAATAAAAGAAGAATATTTACTTTTATTATTTGAATCATAACGAAAATTTACCTTAACATGAAGTAAAGCGAAGTAATAGAAAATAATAAAAGAAAGTAAGGCTTCGGCGAGATCAAGCACAATGAAGAAAAGAGGAAAATCTCAATTGATTGTCACCTTCAATATAAGTTTCTTGAAGAAAAGTTTATAATAGTATCACTCTACTATAACTCTTCCTCTTTTTTGATCATGTAATTCTCTTTAGCCTAAAAATAAAATAAAAATTACATTGAAAAAGAAAAGAAAAGCTAAACTAAATCTCGCTCTGGAGTGGTGCCCTTCTGCCTTCGAGGTATCAAGGTATATATAGGAGAAGACCAGAGGATAGAAAGCGTATGAAGTTAGGGAGAGATGGCTATTTCTGAATTTGAATTCTCCCCTTATCTCCAAACTTGATTTAATTTATCTAAAAATTTAATTCTGATCTGCAGCTTGTTGGCGTGTTGATTGCTGCATATCACTTACCAAATGATCGAATTGAAAAGAGTGATCAACATAAGAATTGTAGCCCCTTTCAATCTTCTTTTTGGATCATCTTGAATCATAAGATTTGAATTTCGGTGACGAAAGTTATGATTAAAGTGCTAAAATATATTCAGTCTAAATTCGAATCTAAATTATTTCATCTCATCCATTGATCCTCTCCCTATCTATTTATCCTCTTGAATTTTCAATTTTTCTTCTAAAATAGATAAGATATCCATTTATCTTCAGCAAAACCGATAGTGTATTCAAACAATCCATTTTTCTCTTGAAATTAGATGGTGTTATCTTATCTAATATATTCAGTTTTCAGATAAGATAACTTTTAGAACCTTTGGATTTGAATCGATCTCCTTTTATTTGAACTTTTGATTAAATTGGATAAATCTATTAATCCCTCTCTTTTTTCCATAATTACCCAACACGCCACTGGATATTAAAATATATTAATAGCAGAGTTTATTTAAATATACATATAGAAATGTGACACATATGATATGAAAACATGTAATGCACATGTATAATCACACCCCCACACTTATCTTTTGCTCGTCCTCGAGCAAAATAAAGAGAGAAAAAACTAAACTGACCTAACCTAACACACTTTTGTAGGAATCGTGGTTGCACTTAGCACGTGCAACAGGCATTAAACCTCTAGGTTACCCTTAGAGGATGAGTTTTATCTCGTAAGGGTTTTCTGTAGGTTACACCCACAAAATCTATAAAGAAAAAGAAACAAAGTGTTAGTATTTTTGAAAAGACACTTTGAAGGAAAGAATATTTGAAATATTAATGTAAAAATTCAAGTAATCTATAAGTCATAAGATTATAAAAAATTAGTCATTCCTAAACTTAGTCTCTATTCGAAAACTTGTTTTCAATTAAGGTGAGGATTGAAATTATATTTCTCATCTAGTCTATTATTTTACCCTAAGTCATATGCACCTTATGATCGTGAAAGTTTGACTCAGGATTCTTCAACTCCAACTCTTATGACTTTTTTATTTTTTTATTTATAGCGGTAATATCCCTTAGCTCTATTAGGCTTTCTAATTCCCCCATGTAACGAGCCTTAGTTGATGACTCACAAATCGGGCAGTTTTAGGGCACCGGGTGAGAAAATATCCCATAGAGTTAGACTCAAGCAAATAAGGCCACAAAACTAAATTTTATTTGATGATATAAACCACTTTTAGGCGTGAATACTTATGCTTTATGAGGCACAAATGTCCAACTTAATCAGAGAATTTTTATTTAATAATTTTTTTATTTTTTTATATGGTATAAGAATCTTTATTTTAGAACCCTAAGTGTGTAAGTCCATAAAATGCGCATATCTCATTAGGGTAAAAATCAAGACTAAATTATTTTTTCAATTATTCTTCTTAACCGCAAAAATCAACAAATAATTTTATTTTAATCAAGTATAAGAAATCTTAATTATGATACTCTTATTCCTTAAAATTAACTTAATTTCTTATAAAAATAAGTCAAAGTATTATTTTCATTTTCAAAATGTTTTTAAAAAAAGGATTTTTTTTTGTTAGTAAAGTTAGTATGTTAGTAACCCCTAATATTTACATGTACTGTTTGAATCACTATAAAAATTTACTTTAACATGAAGTAAAGAGAAGTAATAGAAAAGATTAAAGAAAAGCAAGGCTTCGTCGAATCGAGCCCAATGAAGAAAAGTCAGAAACCTCCATTGATTTTCACCTTCAATATAAGCTTATTGAATAAAAGATTACAATAGTAACACTCTACAATAACTCTTCCTCTCTTTTCATCATGTAACTCTCTCTAGCCTAAAATAAAATAAAAAATAAAAATTATATAGAAGAAGAAAAGAAAAGCTAAACTAAACCTCTCTCTAGAGTGATGCCCTTTCTGCCTTCGAGATATGAGGGTATTTATAAGAAAAAAAAACAGAGGGATAGAAAGCGTATGAAGATAAGGAGAGTTGGCTATTTCTGAATTTTAATCCTTCCCTTATTATCAAACTTGATTTGATTTATCAATAAATTCAATTCTAATCTGCAACTTGTTGGCGTGTTGATTGCAACATATCACTTATCAAATCATGGAATTGAAAAGAGAGATCAACATAAGAATTGCAGCCCTTTACGTCTTCTTTATGGATCATCTTGAATCATCAAATTTAAAATTCTGTAGTAAAAATTATGATTAAAATTCTAAAATGTACAGTCTGAATCCTAATATAAATTGCTTCATCTCATCTGTTGATCCTCTCTCTATCTGTTTATCCTCTTGGATTTTCAATTTTTCTTCTAGAATAGATAAGATATCTATTTATCTTCAGCGAAACTGATAGGATCTTTAAACAATCTATTTTTCTCTTGAAATTAGATGGTGTTATCTTATCTGATGTATCTAGTTTTCAGATAAGATAGCTTTTAAAACCTTTGGATTTGAATTGATCCCCTTTGATTTGAACTTTTGATTAAATTAGATAAATCTGTCAATCTCTCTTTTCTTCCTTAATTACCTTACATGCTAGTAGACATGAAAATACATTAATAGTAGAGTTTTATTTCAATATAAATGTAAAAAAGTCTAACAAACTTGAGTTAAAGATCCTCATTTTAGCTAATCACAATATTTGTTTACACACATATGGATTTCGGACACCTCCCATGTTTGATATTCTTATCATCCAAACTTGGAAAGCTAAGATATCAATGTATCTAAAAGCCCTAAGAATTCATGTTTATCATGCCACTATTAAAGATTCATATTATTTAAATGGCAAACATCTAGAGGCTAACTCAAAAGTCATCCATGCTTTAAAGTCAACCCTAAATGATGATTATTTATGTAGGGTTTCTAACTTTAATTCGGCTTTTGTAGTATAGAACATACTTAATCCCTTGGTGAACAAAAGCAATATTATATGGGGAGCGACTCGGATGATGAAAGTGAGGCTTCCAACATATGCTACATGGTCTAAGAGGATGACCCCCTTGAGGTAAATTCCGAATTTGAGCTTGATGAGGATGTTGACATGTCATATGATGAGATTGCTTCATTTTGTCAACAACTTCTTAAAAAGTATGAATTGTTAAAAAAAGAAAACAAACATTTGAAAAATAAAAATGATTATGTTTCAAAATAAAAGGATTCATTTAAAAATAAATTCTAAAGTGTTTCAAAAGAAAATAAATTTTTGAAAAAAGAGAATATTTTCTTGTCTTCAAAATTAAATGACATTTGTGAAGGAAACAATTCTTTGAAAAATAAAATTATTTTGGTGAAAAAAGAAAAAGAAATTATTTTAGAAGAAAATAACTCTTTGAAAAGAAAAATTATTTCAAAAGAAAAAGTAAACATTTCTAAAAAGAAAAAGATAGTTGATTCTCATTCTTGCCATGTTTTTCATGCAACTATTGATAATAATGAGATTCATGTCTTGAAGAATAGAATTGATTGTTTGAGCTCAACTTTGAGTAATTGTGTTTTTAACCATTCTAGATTGGAAACCTTGTTTCAAAAGAAACAAGCTCCACATATTCATGTACATAACCCACGGCATACATATGCACACTATGCTCACATTCACACCACTCATATGCATTCTAGAGTGTAGACATGTATACATTGTGGCCGCCAAGGCCATCTTGTAAGATTTTGCTTTGATAGATTAAATTCTATAAATTTTGCAAATAATAATGTTTAGGTTCCTTATGATGCTAACCTCCGTGGACCCAAAAAAAATGGGTACCAAAATTTTTACCACTTGTATTTGATATAGGTGTGAGCTCTCACATGACGTGAGAGGTATGGTGCCTTGGTGGTGGATGCATATGAAGTTAGATGGACATACCCTATTGATGCATCGCTATCAAGGAAGTTTGGTGGGAGGACCACTATGGTTTGGAGACCTAGAGATTAGCCCTATTGGTTTTGGTAACTATCTCTAACTCTTATTTAGTTTACATATTTTTATTTTGATAATTTTTAGCATGTTTTGGTTTTATGCTCATGTTTTGTACTTCATGTGGTGAATACTTGTTTAGATGCATTTTTCATTAAAACTTATATTTATACTTGTACAAGTAGTGAGCTACACTTGATTATTATATGTTTATACTTCATTGCTCGTTTGTACTCATTACATTTACACTTATTGTTGGCCCGGAGGCCTTCCTCTCTAGTTTTGAGATGATTAACTCATGTAGTTATGTTTACTAATAATCTTGTGATTTTAGTTTCAGATCATTCAACAAGATATTAGTTGGTGATTGCTTCAAAAAGAGGAGTTTAGAAGCCTTCACTTGGTGATTCCAGTGCCCGAGCATCAAGATCATACCTTTGCACTCGGTGGATCACGGTTTGGGATCGAGTCAGCTTGAAGATGGAACATCATCAAGAAGACTTAGGTATCCTAGTGTTTAGTGTGTTTTAGATCCATGTGTAAAGATAAGAATAGTTGATATGCTCAAGTGCACAATACACACACGTTTCATGTTTTGGATTTGGTTTTCATGAATAGTTTGATCAAAACAAGTTTACATAGTTTTTATGTATATTAGATGTGTTCAATATACATACATGCTTCATATCTTAAACAAACTTATTTTGATATGTCTATTCATGAGTTTTAGAAAAATCAGATTTCCTATTGAAAAATCAAAGTTTGATAAAATACATGTTTTGGTTTTTGGTAAAAATGTTAAAACACAAAAATAGTTTCATATGCTTGATATTTGAGCTAAACTTTTTATCACATGTTTATATATCAATGCAAAATGAGAAAACTATTTTTGAGATTTTTACAAGACTTAAAAGAATTTTTAGAAATATTTTTAACATGTGTTTCTGTCCCAGAATTGTGGCTGACAGGCCAGGTCGGCCGACCGCACGGGTCGACCGCACCAAAGGCCGGTGGACCCTTGCGGTCGACTGACGTGCACAGACTTTTGCACGTTTGGCAGACACAGGGACGGTCGGCCGGGCGGCCGACCGGACCAGAGAGCTTTGCTCTCTGTATCTGGGCGGTCGGCCGTGCGGTCGACCGGATGCCCCAACGGTCATATTTCTGACCGTTGGCGGTCGGCCGGGCCGGCAGACCGCTAGCCTGTCAGGCTGCCAGATCAGCCTAACGGCTAGTTTCTGGTTTGGCCTATAAATACCCCATTTCTTGAGGGTTTTGGCTAAGATTTTCTGAGCTAATTTTTCCCTACTCTCTGGTTTTAAAAAGAAGTTTTCAAAAGAGTTTTAAGAGCAAAAAGATTCATCTTATTTGTTTTAAGTGTTTTGTTATTTTCAAAGGAAATAGGTTTTTGGGAAGTTGGTTTATTGTTCTTCATTTCAATATCTATTTGGTATTTTCCCAAGAGTATTTCTTTGATCAAAACACTTAGTTTTTCACACTTGAGCTATCATCTATCCTATTCTTTAGGATCTTGTTTTTGTGAAAAAGAGGAAAGAGAGATTATTTGTGGTTGAAAGAAACCACTTGTTGTAAACACCCTTACTTTTGTTGTATCCCTCTTTGGTAGAGGTTGATCGGGTGATTGGTTTGCTCCCTCTAGTGAGAGGTGGAGTTGGTTTGTGTATCCCTCTTCGGTAGAGGTGATTGGTTGTTGTTTGGCTACGGGCCTACCCCTCGGTTGTGAGGCGGTGTTTGAGAGAGGAGTTCGGTACTCCCTTTGTTGTAACAAATCCTCCTCGGTGGAGGTTCCCTCGGTGGGAGTATAGTGGATTAGAAATCCTTCTCGGTGAAGGCGGGGACGTAGAGCTAGGGGCTCGAACCTCGAAACATATCCTTGTGTTTGCGTTTGATCCATTGTCTCTTAACCCTCTCTCTTTACTTGTGTTGTGCATAGCATTATTCATATTGCCATATCATTCATACTTGCTTGCATTTGTGCCTTGCATTAATTCACATTGCTATTTCATCCTTATATGCTTGGCTTGCTTGTGTGTGTGCCTCACTTGTACTTAACCACAAGAGCTTCATATAGCACCTCAACCCATATTTAGGAGAATCAAGAGGAGTTAGTCCAGAGTCCTTCACGGGGAATTCGGCTACACTTGTGTGTTGTATTAAGTGTGTTACAAGATTGTTTTAAGCTTCCGCATTTAGCGCACTTAGTTTCTAGATTAGCATTTACACCTATTCACCCCCCCTCTAGGTGTTTTCAATTGGTATCAGAGCCTACGCTCCTGATACATAGGCTTAACATCCTAGGAGTGAGATCCTTTGTTTGCTAATCTTGTTTGCATTTGCTTGTTTGCACACATATTGATTAGTCACAAATGTTGCATATTTAGAAACATATTTCCATACTTATTTTAGAATAAAAGCCTGCATTATCCTAATTAATTGCTTAATTTATTTGCAGGCCCAATCCTTGAAGAGATGACGTGAAATGAGCCCAAAAGCCCACCAGAATTCTGAATTAAATCAGAATTAATTCGCACACATAAAATCAGGGCAAAATCAAGAGGTTGAAACCGGTTGAGAAGAATCCTCTCAGAATCGATCGGTTAAAGCCAAGAATCCGAGGCCATTTCGTCAGAATCCGGAGCTCAAACGACAAAACCAACAAAGGATAAAGCCAGAAGAAGACTCCGGACAGACCCACCAACAGGGTGTGGCCATCTGGCCACACCCTTGCCGCAAAAACGCGGCAAAAGCCGCGTTTTTGCGGCATTGTTGGGGAGTTAGGGGAAGCGTGAACTTCCCCGACCTCCCCGGATCTTATGGTTAGGGTTTTTGGTCTATAAAAGGGCAATTGTTGTGCTGAAATGAAAGGCGAATGCAGAGTTAGGATTTTAGACTAGTTTTTCCATTTTGTAGTTTAGTTTTACTTTTATGTAACTTGTATGTAGCTTAGGGTAGAAGAAGATTCATGTAAGTAAGAGAGAGGGGCTGATGTTGAGAGTGACACCGACGATGTACCCTACTCCTTTCTTTCATTGTCTCAGTAAGCAATAAAGGTAACATTTGTTTATGTTTGTATCTTTACTTTCCGTTTTGTTTTGCTTTCCTCTTCCTCTTCTACTTTACCTTGGTTGCATGTGTTGAGTGTACAAGTGAAGTCCAAAGCATGTATCACTAAGCTACGTGAGAGCTAGCGATAGTTCATGAAGACGATCTCCTCTTCCAAGCTTCGCATCACTTCGTACTTCATATGCTTGACGATATAATGTGCACGGGGACTGAGTTCAAGTTTATGATCTATGCGTTGAATGCCTCCGAAGCAAAGGTAGAACTTGCGCAGGTTTCCAAGTAAGTCATCACCAAACTAGGTAAGTAATTCTTAGCTCTCTTTCTTTTCTTTTACTTCTTTAGTATAGATCAACACCTCCTCAAACTCTTTCTTCTCCACTTCATTGTACATAGTCACTTTTCATCGTTTTCTGATTTTCCACCTTCTCATCTCCCGCTTTCTTCTTAACTTTAACAACTTTCTTTTCCATTTTTATAACTTTAAAACAGAGAAGAACCTTCGCTTAGTTTTGATAACGATTTCAATAAAACTGTAAAAGCTTCCATCGCAAACCCTCCTTGTGGATCACGACCCGCATAGCCACTTGCTATAGCGGAAGTATTGAGCACTTGCACGTTTTTATTATAAGATCTGAAATTCCGTATTTCTTTGTGCAGGTAAGCCTCAATCAAATTTTGGCGCCGTTGCCGGGGAGGGTAAAACAGTTTTTATTGAAATCTGAATTTTTCTTGCAAATCTTTTAGAACTAAACGATTTTTCTTCTCTGTTGCAGGTTATAGGTTGAAGAAAACAGGAACTTTGCATTGCAGTGACATATAAGTGGACCTGGGCCTCTGCTCTCGAAAGCAGAGACCAGGATCCCTCCAAATTGCCGCAAAATCCTGGCTTTTGCCGCAAATTTGCGGCAATAAGGAGTGAACTACTGATCATTTTTCTGCAGGGTCTCTGATTCTGCAAAATACTTCTACTGCATTACTTAATTCCCTGTAATATTCACCCTATACCTGCTTAATAAAGTCAACAGTAAAAAATTGGTTGTAATCGTTAAAAGTTGATTAGACATTTGCATTTCTAGGCACGTGTCTTTTCAATTCATTTACTTTTACTGTTGAAGAGTGCTGGATGCAAGGTACGTAAGCATTGCATGTAGACTAGGAATAATCTCTTGCTTGATTTTCATGCTTTGAGTGTATCCTAGTTATATTTCTTGTACACTTGCACAATTCAATTTTAAGGGCATACCCGTAAATAAGATAAGGTGGGGATTTTATCACCCTTTCCTTAGCCCGCAAATCATTTTCCCAAGCACTCACTAACCCAAACCTAATTTAATAAAAAGTAGACGTTGGCCCTAGGGACATCTCGGACTCATTTAGGAGATTATCCTAAAGGGGAAAAATGTTGGAATCTAACTCCTGCAAAATCAGTGTCTAGGAAAGGGATTGAGGGCCGAAAGCCCGAAGGTTGGTGGTTATTTAATTAAGGAACGTCTTTGACGGAAAACCTCCCACCAAACTTGCCCTGACCTGGCTGATTAGCTTGTGGTTAAAGTCTACATTAGACCTCCCGTGGACAGTCTAACCAGTTAGGAGTCGTCTAGGTCCTAAGTCTACCCTAACTTAGGCTAGAATTTTTTTCTTTGTTTGTTTATTTGTTTGTTTTTCTTTGTTTGTATTCTATTGTGTGATATGGACTATAATAATAATTTTTTCAACTACAATAATAATCCATATTACACACCGACTTCATTTTCGGATATAACCAACCCGGCATATCATAACTTTGACCAACCTAGTGTGCCGGATTGGTCTTATCCGAATCAATATGACCCATACCCCCATCTAATAACTATAATTTTCATAATGATTTTAACTCTTCACCGAGTCAGTGGGGATTCACCTCCCCCGAGCATAATTTCCAACCATCTTGTCCTTCTTCTCCACCTAGTCCACAATATTTCCAAGAGTCATACTCAGTTTCACCCGTCCAAAATAGGAAACCATCAATTATGGAAATGAGTATGCGTGAGTCCAAACACAAATCCCAAAATCTGATGGACTCACAATTTCACTACCACTTTCAAGACAATTCTTCATCTTTTCATCAAAACAATGAACATATCAATTATGAAAAGATGCTAGAAGCCATGACTCATGCTCAAAATGCTAGAAATCGTGACATAGATATGATGGTCGAATCTCTACGTTCCCACCGTCCTGATGTCACTTACCATTCTGTTAGAGCCAAAGAGTCATGTTGTTTTGGAAATCAAGATTCTATTTCAGAACAACCATTTGAACTTACCCAAACTCTAAATTTTGAAAAAGATATTGATAGTTTGGCTAGTTTTCCTTTCCCTGAAATAGAACTTGAAAATGATTATGATCCTGAACCCCAACTTAGTGATTCAATTCCATTTCCTGATTCGATTATGACTCCGGTATCTTCACCTGATTTCGATCTTTTTCCCGAGTCAACATTGGATCCTGTACCAATCCATAATGAAATTGAATCACCCATCTGTGAGGATCATATTGAACTTGACCAATTATACACTCTTGAAGATCCTATTGACAAATTGGCAAGTTCTCAATTTTTTGATATTGAAGTCAATGAGATATGTGACCTAGATTCTCATATCTGTGATCCAGTTCAACTTTCTGAATCAATCTTGACTCCTGTTGTGTTACCAAACTTGAGTAATGTTTTAGAGTCAGTTTTGATTCCTCCACCTATCATTCATGAACTGGAATCACCCACATTAAGTCACATTCCATTATTAGAAAATACATGTGGACTGGAGTTTCAATTTCTTGACTTGGACCCAATTTCTGAACCTATTTCGACTCCTGAACCTTTACTTGACTTAAGTCACCTTCCTGAGTCGGTATTAGTTCCTGTCCTTCCTGAGTCCAAGTCAACTGTTCTATCATTTCATACTCCATTCTGGGACGAGGTGGTTGACAAATTTGACTCCGAAATTAGTTATGGAATATGGAAATTAGATGGGGTCAAATATTCAATAAAAATCCTTAATGGATTTATCTTTTTAGTGGGTCATATTAAAGATAATGCTGGTGGGTTCCTTCGAGACCCAAGAAAAGTTGATTGGGCCATGTTTCGTGGACCAATCAGACCACCACCGGAACCACCACCTTAAGGTAACCTTTTCCTTCCCTTTCTTCTTTTTCATGCATCTATGCATTAATTCATACATTGAGGACAATGCATGAGATAGGTGTGGGGGAGGATCTAACATAACTTTTCTTTTTTCTTTTAAAAAAAAAATTAACATTTTTCTTTACTTTTAAAAACTTTTTGAAAAATAGAAACAATATTTTGACTTATCTTTGTAAGAAATTAAGTTAATTTTAAGGAATAGGAAAATTCAAATTAGGACTTCTTATACTTGGTCAAAATAAGATTATCTGTTTGATTTATAGAGTTAGGAAGATAATTTGTCAAAGTAATTTAGTCTTGATCTTTACCTTGATGAAATATGCACACTTCGTACACTTACACACTTAAGGTTCAAAAACAAAGATTCTTATGCCTTATAAAAATTATATATATATAAAAAAAATGAATAAGTCTAATTATTGATTAGCTAGGTGCTTTGGCCTAAGCAAGCCTTAGTATTTATGCGAAAGATAATTAGATAAGTTTGAGAAAAAAATGAATAAGTCTAATTATTGATTAGCTAGGTGCTTTGGCCTAAGCAAGCATTAGTATTTATGCGAAAGATGATTAGATCCTCTGATTAAGCTGGGTATCTGTGCCTAATAAAGCATGAGTATTCACGCCTAAAGAGGTTCATATAATAAAATCCTTAGTTTTGTGGCCTTGTCTGCTCGAGTCCTTAAGTCCTAGGGGTGTCTTCTCACCTGGTGCCCTAAGACCGTTTGGTTTGGGAGTCATCGATTAGAGGCTCGTTACATGGGCAGATTAGAAAGCCTAATAGAATTAAGGAATAATACCAAAAAAAAATATATATATATATAAATAAGGCATAAGAGTTAGAGTTAATGAACCCTTAGTCAAAATTTTCACAATCACAAGTGCATATGACTTAGGGTAAAGTAATAGACTAGATGAGAAGCACAATTTGACTCCTTACTCTAATTTGATAACAAATTTTTGAATAGAGACTAAGTTTAGGAATGAAAAATTCGATTTTCCTATAACTTATAGATTGCTTAAATCTTACAATCATATTTCAAATATTTTTCTCTTTCAAAATACTTTTCGAAAATACTAACTCTTTTTCCCTTTCTTTATGGATTTTGTGGGTGCAATCCGCTGAAAATCCTCACGAGACAAAACTCGTCCTCTAGGGGTAACCTAGAGGTTTAACGGCTTGTTGAACATGCTCAGTGCAATCGCGTGACCTGCGAAAGTGGTCTAATAATCCTTAGTATAGTTTACTTGTTTTGCTCGAGGACGAGCAAAAGATAGGTATGGGGGTGTGATTAGTCACAAATGTTGCATATTTAGAAACATATTTCCATACTTATTTTAGAATAAAAGCCTGCATTATCCTAATTAATTGCTTAATTTATTTGCAGGCCCAATCCTTGAAGAGATGACGTGAAATGAGCCCAAAAGCCCACCAGAATTCTGAATTAAATCAGAATTAATTCGCACACATAAATCAGGGCAAAATCAAGAGGTTGAAACCGGTTGAGAAGAATCCTCTCAGAATCGATCGGTTAAAGCCATGAATCCGAGGCCATTTCGTCAGAATCCGGAGCTCAAACGACAAAACCAACAAAGGATAAAGCCAGAAGAAGACCCCGGACAGACCCACCAACAGGGTGTGGCCATCTGGCCACACCCTTGCCGCAAAAACGCGGCAAAAGCCGCATTTTTGCGGCATTGTTGGGGAGTTAGGGGAAGCGTGAACTTCCCCGACCTCCCCGGGATCTTATGGTTAGGGTTTTTGGTCTATAAAAGGGAAATTGTTGTGCTGAAATGAAAGGCTCATGCAGAGTTAGGATTTTAGACTAGTTTTTCCATTTTGTAGTTTAGTTTTACTTTTATGTAACTTGTATGTAGCTTAGGGTAGAAGAAGATTCATGTAAGTAAGAGAGAGGGGCTGATGTTGAGAGTGACACCGACGATGTACCCTACTCCTTTCTTTCATTGTCTCAGTAAGCAATAAAGGTAACATTTGTTTATGTTTGTATCTTTACTTTCTGTTTTGTTTTGCTTTCCTCTTCCTCTTCTACTTTACCTTGGTTGCATGTGTTGAGTGTACAAGTGAAGTTCAAAGCATGTATCACTAAGCTACGTGAGAGCCAGCGATAGTTCATGAAGACGATCTCCTCTTCCAAGCTTCGCATCACTTTGTACTTCATATGCTTGACGATATAATGTGCACGGGGACTGAGTTCAAGTTTATGATCTATGCGTTGAATGCCTCCGAAGCAAAGGTAGAACTTGCGCAGGTTTCCAAGTAAGTCATCACCAAACTAGGTAAGTAATTCTTAGCTCTCTTTCTTTTCTTTTACTTCTTTAATATAGATCAACACCTCCTCAAACTCTTTCTTCTCCACTTCATTGTACATAGTCACTTTTCATCGTTTTCTGATTTTCCACCTTCTCATCTCCCGCTTTCTTCTTAACTTTAACAACTTTCTTTTCCATTTTTATAACTTTAAAACAGAGAAGAACCTTCGCTTAGTTTTGATAACGATTTCAATAAAACTGTAAAAGCTTCCATCGCAAACCCTCCTTGTGGATCACGACCCGCATAGCCACTTGCTATAGCGGAAGTATTGAGCACTTGCACGTTTTTATTATAAGATCTGAAATTCCGTATTTCTTTGTGCAGGTAAGCCTCAATCACATATAGTTTGGACCTATGGACTTCATGACCCCACCTTTGTTTGACCCTTCCAACATCATTATTTGGAAGATTAGGATGACCGTTTATTGACAAATCCTAGGATATAAGGTTTACCTTGCCATTACCAAGGAATCCATCCTTAGTGATAGCAAGCATATAGGGGCCAATGCGCAAGCCCTTGAGGCCATTAGAAGCACGCTACCTAAAGAATATCTTATGCATGTTTCTAATCTTGATTCCGCCTTTGCAGTGTGGAACAAGTTGACAAGCACCACCACCTCCAAGCTTCAATTGCCAATCCAACAAGAGGAGGAATCTAGTGGAGATGAATCCGAGCCACAACAATGCTATACGGTCCAAGGGAATGACTCCCTTGAGGTACAATCGGAATCTCAACTAGATAGTTTTGATGCTAGTTCTTCATGTGATGAATATGTGGATCCCCATGCTTTAAATGAAGAACTATCTATTTTATGTGAAAAATTAATAGAAAAATATAAGGTTTTGAAAAAGAAAAGTCTAGGAATGGAAAAAGAAAATAAGAGTTTACATTCTAGACTTGACAAGGTTTTGCAAGAGAAGGTTGAGGTCTATAATGAAAGGGATTCATTGAGATCTCAACTAGACCTTGCACTAAAAGAAAATGAGATTTTGAAAAATAAAAATGATTGTGAAAAAGTTTTAAAGAAAAATGAACTTGACTTCAAAAGTTAATTTTGTTGTAAAAGAAAATGAATCTTTGAAAACAAAAATAATCTCTATTTCAAAGGATTTAGAAGTTTGTTTAAAGAAAAATAAATCTTTGAAAAATGATTTGGATTCACATGTTTGCAATGCTAGGGTAGTTCCATCTAAATCACCCATTGCATGCCACACTTCTTCTTTAATTGAAAAAGATATATCCATGCAAGAAGAGTGTAGATTGTTTGGGCTCCACTTTGAGCCAATGTGTTGTGGGCCATACACGTTTGGAAACTATGTTTCGAAAGAAACAAGTTCCATCTTTTATGCATGCACACCCATCACGGCATACACATGCTCTTCACAGACACCATCACCACATGTATGCTCATGTGTACACTTGTACACATTGTGGACGTAAGGGACACCTTGCTAAATTTTGCTATGATCGTATACATGTTTCTAATTTAGCAAATAAGTTTGTTTGGGTTAGAGAAGGTACTAACCCCTATGGACCCAAAAAGATATAGGTACCAAAGACCACCCCTCTTGTATTTGATGTAGGAGTGGGCTCTCGCATGTCGTGAGAGTAGCGGTACCTTAGAGTGGATGCGTTCCGTACTTAAAGGAAACATTTTGGATGCATCACTTTCAAGGGATGTTTGGTGGAGAGGACCACCATGTTTTGGAGACAAGGAGAGTTGCTTCTTCGGTTTGGTGACAATCCTTTACTCCCATTTTATTTACATGCTTTTCATATTCATTGTTTGTAGCATGTTTCATTATTTATAGATCATTATGAAAATGCCATGTTTATTAAATCCTTGACATACATGTATAGTATTTGAGACACCCATGTTTAATATGGATCATATTTTGTGTTCTCACCATTTGTTTAGCTATCATGTTTATCATAGATTTTAATAACATGTGAATTTACATAATAATCATGTTTATGTTTTTCAAGTTTATTCATATCTTGTTTTTATGCTTCATGTGTTGATTACATGTTTAGATGTTAGTTTTTATTAAAACTAGGTATATACTTGTGCATATAGTGGGCCACAAATAAATCTATATATGTTTGAACTTGAATGCTTATTTGAACCCATTAGATGTGCTAGTATAGTCTAGTTTTGATGATCCATACATTTTAAACGTGTATTCCCATTTTGATTTTGTTTTATGATCTTGTGTTTTCATTTCATGTATATATTTTGCCAAACTTTAAGATATACATGTATACCCCTTGAGTCATTTGCTTTTCATGCAAATCTATACATATGGACTCAATTGTGTTTAGGGATATGTATGTATACTTTTTGTGTTGACAAATCATACATATACCTTGAAATGAAATTTGTTTTAATGGAAATTTAGTTTTTCATATTTTCATGTGTTTATGTTTAACTTCATGTATATGTCCATTTTATCCAAATTATTGTTATACATATACATCCTTTTGAGCCACTACCTTAATGCATATACATTTGTGGACTCGTTGTGTTTGGATATGTATGTATACTTTAATTTGTATAGGACATACATATACCTTGAAGTTTAAATAGTTTTTGATGATTTTCATGTTTTCATGTTTAAAGGAATATTGAGCTTATTCTCCACTTTTCATGATTATGATCTTCACATCTTATTTGTACACTCACATTTATTGTTTACTCATGTGTTTGTTTTCATGAATCATATTTATGCTTAATTGAATTAGAGTGTTGACTATCATGTGGATTTCATGTTTCATGAAAAATAATTTTGTTTTATTCCTTACTTGAAGGATTTCGTACTAGTTTACAAGTTTTTCATATAACTAGTTACGGTATTCTTCATTTAGGTAGAGTTTTTCAAACGTACTCTATTTTTAAACCTATTTTTTTGAAAACCCCTACCTTCAATGGGAGGTTGGATGGGAGATCATGCTCATGTATGCCTTATAATGAAAATCATTTTAAACTTGAACATGGTTGGGTGGTAGTTATATGATGTATACACTTAATCATTATCGTTGTTTCAATTGGTATCATTGAATTCTTTCAATTGATATCAATTTTGACCTTTATTGTATACTCATATATTTTTTTATATGTATGCTTGCATTTCAAAGAATATCAATTTCAATTGGTATCTATTTTTCATACATATATATGTTTGTGCTTATGCTAAGCTTGAGTTTCAATTTTGTTTCAATTGATTAGTTTTCAATTGGTATTCATATACAAGCTTATGCAATGTTTCTTTTGGTATTTCATAAAGGGGGAAAAGAAAAGTTGTATTTCATCTTTCAATTAGTATTTATTTTCCATTCCCATACTTTATGATTGAAAATTTCAACTTGGTATCATATGATTAAAATGAAAAATATTTACAATTGGTATCAAAATTTTTGTTTAGACATTCAAAATTTATTATGTTTAATTTCAATTGGTATCAAGAATTTCATGTGTTTTGCTTAAAATTGGTATCAATATTTTTTTTGTTTCCTTTCAATTGGTATCAAGATGCTTCTTTGACATATTTTCAATTGATATCCTAATTGATTGTAACCCCTTATTGACTTTGTTTTTGTTTTATACAAAAAGGGGGAGAATATTGTTTTTCTTGTTTTCAACCCTTTGTTGATTCTTTGTTTCGAACAAAAGGGGGAGAAAAATTTATTGATTTTGTTTTGCTTTTACCCCTTATTGATGATTGTTGCTTTGTAGTAAAAAGGGGGAGAAGATTTTATTTTTGTTTTGATTGTTTACCCCTTTGTTGATGATTGACAAAAAGGGGGAGAAAGATTTTGAGTTTATATATGCACATTTATGTTTTGCATATATTAAGTTTAATTTAGTTTAATTGGTATCTAGAACATGTTTTGTTTTTGAACATTTCATTGTGTATCTAGAGCCTTTTATTGTTTATGCATATCTATGCATGTTTCATATTTCATATTCATTGCATATTTATTATGTTTTGTTTGTATGCATGAGTTAAGGGGGAGCTTCTTTGAAGCTTAACTTTAATTCATGCATATATAACTCCATGAGTTTTGTCATCATCAAAAAGGGGGAGATTGTTGGCCCGGAGGCCTTCCTCTCTAGTTTTGATGATGATTAACTCATGTAGTTATGTTTACTAATAATCTTGTGATTTTAGTTTTAGATCATTCAACAAGATATTAGTTGGTGATTGCTTCCAAAAGAGGAGTTTAGAAGCCTTCACTTGGTGATTCCAGTGCCCGAGCATCAAGATCATACCTTTGCACTCGGTGGATCACGGTTTGGGATCGAGTCAGCTTGAAGATGGAAGATCATCAAGAAGACTTAGGTATCCTAGTGTTTAGTGTGTTTTAGATCCATGTGTAAAGATAAGTATAGTTGATATGCTCAAGTGCATAATACACACACGTTTCATGTTTTGGATTTGGTTTTCATGAATAGTTTGATCAAAACAAGTTTACATGGTTTTTATGTATATTAGATGTGCTCAATATACATACATGCTTCATATCTTAAACAAACTTATTTTCATATGTCTATTCATGAGTTTTAGGAAAAATCAGATTTCCTATTGAAAAATCAAAGTTTGATAAAATACATATTTTGGTTTTTTGTAAAAATGTTAAAACACAAAATAGTTTCATATACTTGATATTTGAGCTAAACTTTTTATCACATGTTTATATATCAATGCAAAATGAGAAAACTATTTTTGAGATTTTTACAAGACTTAAAAGAATTTTTAGAAATATTTTTAACATGTGTTTCTGTCCCGGAATTGTGGCTGACAGGCCAGGTTGGCCGACCGCACGGGTCGACCGCACCAAAGGCCGGTGGACCCTTGCGGTCGACCGACGTGCACAGACTTGTGCACGTTTGGCAGACACAGGGACGGTCGGCCGGGCGGCCGACCGGACCAGAGAGCTTTGCTCTCTGTATCTGGGCGGTCGGCCGTGCGGTCGACCGGATGCCCCAACGGTCATATTTCTGACCGTTGGCGGTCGGCCGGGCCGGCAGACCGCTAGCCTGTCAGGCTGCCAGATCAGCCTAACAGCTAGTTTCTGGTTTGGCTTATAAATACCCCATTTCTTGAGGTTTTGGCTAAGATTTTCTGAGCTAATTTTTCCCTACTCTCTGGTTTTAAAAAGAAGTTTTCAAAAGAGTTTTAAGAGCAAAAAGATTCATCTTATTTGTTTTAAGTGTTTTGTTATTTTCAAAGGAAATAGGTTTTTGGGAAATTGGTTTATTGTTCTTCATTTCAATATCTATTTGGTATTTTCCCAAGAGTATTTCTTTGATCAAAACACTTAGCTTTCCACACTTGAGCTATCATCTATCCTATTCTATTAGGATCTTGTTTTTGTGGAAAAGAGGAAAGAGAGATTGTTTGTGGTTGAAAGAAACCACTTGTTGTAAACACCCTTACTCTTGTTGTATCCCTCTTTGGTAGAGGTTGATCGGGTGATGGTTTGCTCCCTCTAGTGAGAGGTGGAGTTGGTTTGTGTATCCCTCTTCGGTAGAGGTGATTGGTTGTTGTTTGGCTACGGGCCTACCCCTCGGTTGTGAGGCGGTGTTTGAGAGAGGAGTTCGGTACTCCTTTTGTTGTAACAAATCCTCCTCGGTGGAGGTTCCCTCGGTGGGAGTATAGTGGATTAGAAATCCTTCTCGGTGAAGGCGGGGACGTAGAGCTAGGGGCTCGAACCTCGAAACATATCCTTGTGTTTGCGTTTGATCCATTGTCTCTTAACCCTCTCTCTTTACTTGTGTTGTTCATAGCATTATTCATATTGCCATATCATTCATACTTGCTTGCATTTGTGCCTTGCATTAATTCACATTGCTATTTCATCCTTATATGCTTGGCTTGCTTGTGTGTGTGCCTCACTTGTACTTAACCACAAGAGCTTCATATAGCACCTCAACCCATATTTTGGGGAATCAAGAGGAGTTAGTCCAGAGTCCTTCATGGGGAATTCGGCTACACTTGTGTGTTGTATTAAGTGTGTTGCAAGATTGTTTTAAGCTTCCGCATTTAGCGCACTTAGTTTCTAGATTAGCATTTACCCCTATTCACCCCCCCTCTAGGTGTTTTCACTTATAACCTAGTTTTGATGATTCTTTCATTTATGCTTGTTATCCCTTTCTTTGTACATGTTTTTGCTTCATGTATTGTTATTTTTGTTTAAAGCTAATAAATATACATGTATACTCTTGAATCACTTGCCTTCATGCAAATTCTATTATGAACTCGTTTGTGTTTGGGATATGTATGCATATTCTTAGTTTTGATAGAACATACATATACCTTGAAGTTTGGTTAATTTTAATGAAAAATAATTTTTTATGATTTTCATAGGTTTTGTTGTTTTGAGCTTTATTACTTATCTTCATAATTATGCTATTCACATAATTATTGTGCACTCACATTTCTTTTATTTACTCATGACTTTGTTTTCATGAGTATTTTTTAACTTTATAGATTTCAAGTGTCAACTCTTGTGTATTTAGCATGCTTCATGGGATACATAATTTGTTTTCATTTTTGAAGGATCTAAAACTAGTTTTTTAGAAACTACTTTAATCTAATTATTTATTCTTCATTTGGTAGTTTTTCAGTTTACAGTTACTTTCAAATCTTATTTATGAAAACTTCTACACTATAAGGGCCGATGGTTGGGTGACGATGCCTAAACTTGTGCATGAAAAGGGATGTGGCTATAAGATATACATGATTTTAATGAATACTCTATTTTTGTATGCTCATATGTGTTTCTTATATATGTATGCTTCAAATTTCAAATAGTATCAATTTTAATTGGAATATTCATTCTCATACATATATATGATTTGATTGTGCTTACAATATATTTACATCTTAAAGCACAAATTATGTTTATACTAAATCTTGACTTAATTTTAAATGTTAATTGGTTTCATAATAAGCTTATGCATTGTTTTCAATTGGTATTTCAATTGCTAATTATTTCAATTGGTAATTAGTATCAAAATATACTTCATATTTTATCTTTGGTATCAAAAATTTACAAGATATTTCATTGGTATCAAAAACTTACAATGTTTCATTTTCAGTTGGTATCAAAAATTTACTATTGGTATCTAAAATTTGATTTTCAATTGGTATAATCTATTGGTACTTTAAAAATAATTTCAAGTAGTACCAACTTTTATTTTTATCAACTACTATTTGATTTCATTGGTATCAAATTTGTTTTGTTGACTTAAGAGATTTCAAAAATTTTGATTTTAAGTATTATCAAAAATTTGTTTTAAAATTTGTTGATATGCATTTCCTATATGCAAGGGGAGCTTAACATCTCTTCTATATAAAGATTCATTTTGAGTGTATCTTACATTGAGGAGCTTGACCTCTCTTCTTTACGTGATACACGTGTGTAGTGGGAGCTTAACATCTCCGCTTATGCATTGTATATTATACTTTATGTTGGTTAGGGTCTAGTCATTCCTTCTTCGTGTAATGCATATATACAGGAGGAGCTAACTTTACGTCTCTCCTCTTCATGAATGTATATTGCATATGCTTCTTTATTGTTTGATTATCCTCACCCCTTTGTTGATGTATTGACAAAAAGGGAGAGAAGAATTTTGAGAGTTTATATATGCATGTTTTTATCTTTGTTTATGCATATATGTTTGTTTAGTTTATGCACTTTGTTGAATATCTTTATGTTTATTGCTATGCATGAGTTAAGAGAGAGTTTCTATGAAACTTAACTTTAATCCATGCATATATAACTTCATGAGTTTTGTCATCATCAAAAAGGGGGAGATTGTTGGCCCAAAGGCCTATCGCTCTAGTTTTGATGATGACTAACTCATGTAGTTATAGTACTAATGATCTTGTGTCTATTTAGCTTCAGATATTTAATCATGATCTTAGTAGGTGTTTAGCTTTAACAAAAGATTTTTGAAGCTAACACGTGTTGATTCAAGAGCTCCCGCTTCAAGATCACACCAAATATTCAAGAGATGTCTAACTCATTGGATCAAGGTTTGGACCAAGTCAAGAAGGAGAAGAAGATTTTCATGAAGACTTGTGTCTTGTTTGTAAGTGTTAAGATTTATTTTTAGATAAAATGTAAAGGATAGATTAGTTGTGGATTGCTCAAGTTCATATACACACACAAAAAAAAAAATTATATATGTTTTCATAAAATAGTTTTGATTTGAAAAATACCGTTTTGGTTTTTGAGCTTCAAAATATGCATCTCTATGTTTTATGATTAGAGTTCATCAAAATGAGTTTATATAGTTTATATGTGTTTTGAATTTCATCCACACACATTGTTGGTTTAAATGTTTTAAAAAACTTATTTAGTGTTTTTATATCATGTGTTTAAGTTTTGTATTTATCAAAACTTATCTTAGAGCTTATTGTCAAAAACATAGATATTTCATCTCATATGTGTATTGGATCATATCCATACACACCAAGCTTTAAAAATATTTAAAATATCTTGTTTTTATATTTGGAGAAGTTTGGAAAAAATCGTTTTTTAATTTGGAGACCGAATTTGAAAAATACGGATTTTTGTTTAAGGCAAAATTTCTATATCACAAATATAGTTCAAAATGTTTATAATACGTGTTGATTTTTAGTCAAACATGTTTGTACATTAAAGTATTTCAATGAACCTATTTTTATAGATTTTATGAGAATTTATAAAATTTTTTTAAACCAAGTTCTAATATCCAAAAATGTCTAACCAGGCCTTCTTGCCGGTCGACCGAGTCATAAGTCGGTCGACCGGGTGATCGACCGATGTGCACAGACGTGCACAGTTATTTTGGCTGGTGGGCCGGTCGACCGTCCAGAGAGCTGTGCTCTATGGATCTGGCCCCGGTCGACCGGCGGTCGACCGGTAGGTCAAGCCCTGTGCAAGGTCGATCGGGCGATCGACCGGCGGCTGCAACGGTCAAAAATTTAACCATTGGCCGGTCGACCGGGCGGTCAACCGACATCAAGATTTCCTGCTGAATTGGCCCCCAACGGCTAGTTTTTGAGAATATATAAAGGGGCTGTTTTGGGCTGTTTGAGACAAGATTTTGAATGGGTTTTCAAGCTAGTTTTTTTTATCTATTTCAGAGGTTTTCTCCACTTGTTTTAGGGCTAATACTTCCATATCAAAAGGAGAGTTTTCAAGAGTGTTTTCAAAAGTGATTTCTTATGTTTTTCACCATAACTCTATCTTAATTTTTCTCACACATACTTGAGCTTTCCATTACCATATCTATCCTATAGGAGCTTTGTTGTGAGAGTAATTTTTGTGATCAAGAGAAGTGATCACAAGTTTACATCTATGTATTGTGAAGTGTTGTATAGGTTGTGGCCTCGGTGAAGAAGTGTTTGTGGTGATCAAGTGAAGTGATCACCAAGTGTTCCAACGTGTGGTTGAAGTTGTAAGAGGTGCGACCTCAGCAAGCTAGTGTGCTTGCGTTGTGTTTGTTCTTGCGGGAACAAGTGAGAGACTTGCGGGTCCGGAGTTCTAGTGTGAACTCGTTGTAGGTGTTACGGCACTGAGTGATCCAGTAGGATCATTTTTAGTGGAAATCCTTCATAGTGTTAAAGGCGGGGATGCAGAGCAAGGGTGCTCGAACCTCGAAACAATTCTCCCGCGTTTCCAATTGCTCTTTCTCTATCTCTCACTTGTGTTTAATATCTTGCATGCTTATATTGTTTATCTGCTTATATGCTTGATATATCTTGTGCACCATTGATATATGCTTGGGATTGATTGCTCACACTTGTATTCAACTAAGAGAGCTATAGTGGCACCTCAACTCTTAATCGAGAGGAATCTTGAGGAGATAGTCCAAAGTCCTTCACCAGGAATTCGGCTGCACTCTTGTGTTATACCTTGTGTGTTAGCTTAATAGCTTTAGTTTGCATAAATAGTTTTTAATTTTGCATCATTATCATTAGATTAGCTTGTACACCTATTCACCCCCCTCTAAGTGTATTTTCAGAAGACTGCCCAAGGGTATAAAGGCAAGGTCTAAGATGGTAAGAACATGCGCTTCAAGAGAACTTGCTACATCTTCAATAAAGAGAGGCATAAGGCAAATGAATGTCGCAGCCGTCTCAAAAAGAACAAGAAGAACCATCCACAGGCAAACCTAACCGATCATGCATCATCAAGCTTTCAGCTATGGTGTCAGAAGTGAATCTGACGATCAACAATAAGGATTGGTGAGTAGACACTGGGGCTACTCGGCGCATCTGCTCTGAGAAATTATTATTCTCTGAATATCAAAAACTAGAGTAAGATGAGCAACTCTTCATGGAAAACTTAGTTATCTCCAAGGTTGAGGGAAAAGGAAAGGTCATCCTGAAGTGGGCATCTGGGAACAGCTTACTCTGAACGATGCGCTACATGTTCCAGATATCCGCAAGAATCTGATCTCTGGATCAATACTTAGTAAGAAAGGATTTAGAATGGTTTTCGAATCAGATAAATTTGTACTTACTAAGGGTGGGATGTATATGGGTAAGGGTTATCTGGTTGATGGCCTTTTTAAGGCCAATGTTGCAGTTGTGTACAAAATATCCGTGTATTTGTACCCTAAGCTTATAAATAAAGAAAAGTCTTCTGTTTATTTGCTTGAGTCTCCTATTTTATGACATGCTAGATTAGGGCATGTAAATTAAAAGTCTTTAAAAAATTTGTCTAATCTAGGATATATTCCTGAACTCAACTTGGAAGAAATTCACAAGTGTGAGATTTGTGTTGAGGCCAAGTTCGCGAAAAATTCATTTCACTCAATTGATCGAAATATAGAACCGTTAGGGTTAATTCATAGCGATTTGTGTGACTTGAAGTTTACGCCAACTAAAAGCCAGAAAAAGTATTTTATTACTTTTATTAATGATTGTACAAGATACTGTTATATATTTCTTCTAAACAGTGAGGATGAGGCAATGAATATGCTTATAACATATTAAGCCGAAGTTGAGAATCAACTCAACAAGAATATCAAGATTCTAAAATCCGATCGAGGCGGAGAATATGAATCAAATAATTTTAGTGAGTTATGTACTAAATTTGGTATAATCCATTAAACTACAACACCATATACTCCTCAACAAAATAGAATTGCTGAACGGAAGAACAGAACTTTGAAGGAGATGGTCAATTCCATACTCGTAATTTTTGGAGCTCCGCAGAACTTGTCGGGGGAAGCTCTGTTAACTATAAATTATATTCTAAGTAGAGTACCCCACAAGAAACTTGGGTCTTATATAATTTGAGTTATGACATGGAAGGACACCTTCCTACCATTACCTCAAAATGTAGGGGTGCCTTCCAAAGTTACTAGCACCACTGCCTAAAAAGACTAAATTGGGAGCAAGAACAATGGACTGCATATTCATAGGCATTGCCTTGAATAGTAGTGCTTATAGATTTTTGGTTCATTAATCAGAAATACCAGATATTCATGTAAACATGATTATCGAATCTTGATTAGTCTACAATTATACATTATTATATCGTATTTTCCACCGATTTATGAATAAAATGTCGGTCTAAACCGTGTTTTGGTCTCTCTTGCAGGTAAATCAAGAGTTCAAGGGCAAAGGAGTAATAAGAGCTTAATTAAACGCAATTTATGGTAATTAATCCCGGATTTCATGGAGGCCAAGCAAAGGAACATCTAGAAGATACGTCGAACCTAGACCTTTGCTCACGTCAGACGAATATTCGGGCGAAATTACCAGAAACTGGATATACCAGGAACATTCTCGAAGCTACGGGGACCCCCGCCAAAAACCAGGGACCTAAGTCCCTGGTATGGCCGCGGATCCGCAGCCATAGTCGCGGATCCGCGACGCGTGGATTTTCGACGCGTGGCCCCGTCTCGTCTTCTAGAAGGCTCCTATGCTTATAAAAACCCCTGTAGAGGCCCTGAATGAGGCAGTTTTCATTTTTAGGCTAGGGTTTCTATGTTTTAGTGTAGTGTAGGTAGGTGTTCTTCATTTCTTATATTTTGTTATGTTATTTCATTTTTATATCTTGTAGTAGGGCTGAGAGATTCAGAGAGAGAGAGAGAGAGGGATTGATGTAATAGATGGTGACAATCTATGTAAAGGTTCCTCCTTTCTTCTCTGATGTAATCTCTTCCATCTTCTACATGATGCTTTGCTAACTTCTTTTCTTCTCATGGCAATCTAACTACTAACCACTAACCATCTAACCACTTACTTGATAATCCACATGAATCTAGTAGCCTCTATAAGGCCTTGTTCTTCCAAGAGCCATTGATGGCTCATGATGATGGGTTCTAACATCTAACTTACTAACTTGCTAACCAAGCTAACTCTCTCTTATTTCATGCTTGCTTTCAATGATCTGATGATTTAATGTTTGTATTAGCTTGTTCTTGATGCAAGTTTGAATGTGAAGAACCATCTCATTTGCCATGCTTTGTATCGTCTCTTGAAGCCAAGGATTAGTGATGGCCGAGGATCAAATGTGAGGCAACTATTACTAAGAGGTTAGCATGGTTAGTGGATCACTTAGTAGTTAGTAGTCATGAGCTTTCTTTTATCTTGTTTTAAAAAGCAATTCTTTTTATCTTTTCATTGTTGTTTTCACCGCTTTTTTGTTTGTCTTTGTTTTCATTTTCTTTACCACAAGCATCATCTTCTTTTCTATTTGTTTTCCAAACCACTTCTTATTTTATTTTCACATCGCCTTTTCATCACCTTCTCCACCTACCACATGCTTGTTTTCCTTTTCTTTTCTTTTCACTTTCTTTTTCATTCTTTAACAAAGAAGAACTGTTAACAAACAACGTGAATATAAACTATCAATGCTTCTATCGCCTCCCGTCCCTGTGGATTCGACTCATTGAGCCAATGCTATAACGAAAGTATCGAGGGCACATTAGCACACATACGAGCTTTTCATCGATTTCATAAATACACACTTTTGAGTGCTAGTTTCATCCCGATCAAAATTTTTGGCGCCGTTGCCGGGGAACGGGAATGGTTTTGATTTCACGTTTTTGTTAACATTATCTTCTCTGTTTTGGTGTGCAGGACTATCTTTATAGGAATTTAATATTGCAGAATCCCAATTAGCATTGTAGCTCCCTGCTCTTGAAAGCAGGGACCGAGCTTCTAAAGAAAAGCCGCGCAAACGCGACATTTGCCGCGCCAACGCGGCTATTTTGTAAACATTGTGTATCTTGTTGTGCTGGGATGTGTGAATTGTAATAGCTAGTGGATCTGTATTGTTACTTTCCTACTTTGATTGCCTGCACACTACAATAAATTAAAGAATTAAAATACGGTATTTGGACGCATTAAAACGGCTTAGACATTTGCATTTAGGCACGTGTCAATTCAATTCCAATATACTGTATTTTGTTCTGTTGTTGTGATCTGGATTGAGGATATGGCATTGCATATAGCATAGGACAAACACGTGGGTGATTTATTCGCTTTGTGTTATATTCTTGTCTATATTGCACACTTGCACGAATTGATCTTAAGGGCATAACCCAATACAAGATAAGGTGGGGATTTCATCACCCTTCCTTAGCCCAAAAATCACCTCCCCACTCACACAACCCAAGCCCTAATAAAAATTGATAGACGTTGGCCCCTAGGGACATCTCGGACTCATTAAGAAATTGACCGAGGGTGGAACTTGTTTTGAATCTTACTCTTGTGAAATCGGTGTCTAAGGTTGGGGATTAAGAGGTTACGCCTCGAAGATACCGTTGGTTGGCGTAATTAAGGCCCGTTGCTTACGCACGGACACGTCCCATTGTATTTTACCCCTACCTGGCCGATTAGCTTGTGGTTGGATTCAAGCAACAACCTCCCCCGGGTAATCGACCAGTTAGGAGTCGTCTAGGTCTAGGTCAACCCTACTATAGGCTTGGTTTTGATTTTGTCTTTTCTTTTTGTTTGTTGTTTGTTCTTTCTTTTTTGTTTGTGATTATTTGTGAAATGGAATTCAACAATAACAATTCTTTCAATCCGAATATGAATCCATATTTCACACCAACCCCATTCGATTCGGATAATTCCAACCCGGGTTTTTACAATATGCACCAACCAAATACACTGGGTTGGACTTATCCGAATCAATACAACCCATACCCACATTCTTATGACTATAATTTCCAAAATAATTTCAACTCGTCACAGAGTCAATGGGGATTCACCTCCCCCGAGTTTAATTTTCAACCTCCTTGTCCCCCATGTCCACCTTGTCCACAAATTTCATTCCCCGATTTCGCTTCTTATACTCCTTTTCTAGAGCCACCAATTGAAGAAAAATCTAAGTTAGAAAAGAGAGTAGAAGCCAATTTACAAGAGGTCGAGCGACTACTTCAGAAAAGGAGGGCCTCTCCAATTCCACAGTATTTTCAAAAGTCTTACTCAGTTCCACCTCCTCATAATGACCAACCATCTACCCTGGAAATGAGTAAGGAACTCTTGTGTGAGTCCAAACTTCAATCTCAAAACATTTTTGACTCACATTCTTCACAAAATTTCCAAAACCAAGATTCTTATACTTCCATTCTAGAGCATCCACTTGTAGAAAAATCAAGTCTAGAAAAGCGTATAGAAATCTTGCAGGAGTCTGCGTTACAATTTCAAAAATCTTCTTCTCAGTCTATTGATAGGTTGGAAACACAATTGAGTAAATTGGTCAACATTTTTAAGAATGAAGAAACTCTCTCTTCATCACCTTTGACCAATTCAAATATCTATAACTCTATCAATTTGACCCATGACTCCTATTGTTTTGGAAACCAAGATTCCTACACTCCTTTTCTAGAACAACTACTTGAAGATACATCATATCTAGAAAAGAGGATAGAAGTCTTGCAAGAATCTGCACTAAAATTTCAAAAATTATCTGCCGAGTCTGTCAATAGGTTGGAAACACAATTGAGTCAATTGGTTAGCATTTTATAGGAATGAGGAAACTCTATCCTATCAACCTTTGACCAATTTAGCTATGTCAAACTCTATTGATCTGACCTAAGACTCTTATCATTTTCAAGATTCAATTTCAGCACAACCATCTGAACTTGTCCAAACTTCAAGTCCCATTGATATTTTGGCAAGTTATTCTTTTCCTGAAATTGAACTTGAGCATGAATATGATCCTGAACTTTCACTTGATAATTCAATTTCACTTCCTGATTCAATATTGACTGAGGTGTTTTTACCTGAATTCTGGCCTTTTCCCGAGTTAGTATTGGATCCTGTACCAGTCCATTGTGAAATTGAATCACCAATCTTTTATGATGATCATATTGAACTTGACCAATTTTACACTTTTGAAAGTCCCATTGATAAATTGGCAAGTTCTCATTTTTATAGAATTGAACCCAATGAGGAATGCGATTTTGATCCTCAAATTTGTGATCCAGTTCAAATTCCTGAATCACTATTGACTCCTGTTATGTAGCCCATTTGAGTAATATTTTAGAGTCAGTTTTGGTTCCCGTGCCTGTCATTCTTGAACTGAACTCACCAACCTTAGAAAGTTACATTCCATCATGGGGAAATGAATGTGGACTTGAGCTTCATCTTCTTGATTTGGACACATTTTCTGAACCAATCTCGACTCCCGAACCTTTACTTGACTTAAGTCTGTTTTCTGAATCGGTATTAGTTCCTGTATTTCCTGAGTCCAAATTAATCATTCCATTCTGGGACAAGGGGCTTGATAAATTTGACTATGAAATTATTTTGAAAATTTGAAAATTGGATGGGGTTAATTTTTAATAAAAACCATAAATATATACATCTTTCTAGTGGGTTGTATTATGGAGCTCTCTGGTGGGTTCCTCCAGACTCCACGCAAGTTGGATTGGGCCGCATTTCGTGGACCAATCAGACCACCATCGGAACCACCACCTTGAGGTGATTTTTCCTTCCCTCTCTATTTGTTTCATGCATACATATATCACGATGCATTGAGGACAATGCATGAGATAAGTGTGAGGGAGGGTTTACTAACAAAGAGTTTTTAGATTTTCTTTCTTTTACACTTCTTTTAGGATACTTTTAGAAATATTCCTTTTGTTGGCCCAAAGGCCTTCCACTCTAGTTTTGATGATGACTCACTCATGTAGTTATGTTTACTAATAATCTTGTGTTTCTAAGTTTCAGATCATTAGCAGGTTATTAGTTTTGATGATTAGCTTCAACAAGGGTTTTGGAAGCATATCATGGTGATTCCGGTGCCAAAGCTTCAAGATTATACCTTTGCACTTGGAAGATCACGGTTTGGGAGCTAGTCTACTTGAAGATAGAAGATCTACAAGCAAGACTTAGGTATCCTAGTTTAGATAGAGTTTTTAGATCCATTTGTAAAGCTTAGTTTAGTTGATATGCTCAAGTGCACAACACACAAGTTTTATGTTTTGATATTTGGTTTTCATGAATAGTTTGATCAAAACAAGTTTTCATATTCTATATGTATAGTAGATGATTTCTTTCTATACATACATGCGTTAACCTTCAAGATAAACTTATTTTGATATTTCTATTCATGTTTGGAAAATCATGTTTGATAAAAATACATGTTTGGTTTTTGATTGAATCGGTTTTGGATTTCAAGGCTTGACACCCTTTTATATTTATTATCATAACTTTTTATTTTTATATTCAAATAACATGATTTAACTTGTATTTCAAAGTTAACTTTTAGATCTAAATTTCTTATTTAATAAGCATTTCCTGATTCTAATTTTAAAGTTGTCAAATATTTGGTTGAAATCTGTCTTTGTTCTGAAAATAAGTTACAGTTTCTGTTTTGATACCTGTCAGTGTTTTATTGATAACTTTCTCATATAAATTGATATTGATTTGATTTAAGTTGCATTAGAAAGTAGACTTCAATATCTACAACTTCATCCTATATACTTATTTCCAAATTCGAACGTTTTAGACCTCAAAAATGCGTTCCAACCTGACCTATTTTTGCTGTCTGCCAGGTTGGGCCAGTCGACTGGGACAGTCGACTGGGCCAAGCGGACAGTCGACCGACCAGTCGACTGGACGTGCACAAAACTGTGCACGTCGGCCAGTCGACCGGCCAGTTGACTGTACTGAAACAGGTTTGGTCTCGGGTTGTTACCAGTCGACCGACCAGTCGACCGGCAGCTGTCAACGGTCAAAAATAGCCGTTGGACGGTCGACCGGCCAGTCGACCGACCGCCTGTCAGGCTGACACGTCAGCCTAACGGCTAGTTTTGTATAGGGGCTATATAAACCCCATTGTTTGGAGTTTTTGGTTAAGATTTTTGTGCTAGTTTTTTCAGATCTTTTTCATTGTTTTAAAAGTGTTTTCAAAAGAGTTTAAGTGCTAAAAGTGATTCATCTTTATTTGTTTTGTGTTTTTGGAAAATCAAAGAAAATAGGATTTGGGATATTTGTGTTGATTTTCATTCTATATCTTTTGGCAAGAATTTTTCCAAGTATTTTTCTTTGTTGCTTGTTTCCAAAACACTTAGTTTCCACTTGAGCTATATCTTCTATCCTAAGTTATTAGGATCTTTGTTTTGTGTGGAAAAAGAAAAGAGAAAAAGAAAGAGAAGTGTTTGAGGTTGTTGTTGTAAACCTCTTCATTGTAAAACACCCTTGTTATTTGTGAATCCCTCTTAGGTAGAGGTGATCGGGTGATTGAGTTTGTTGTGAGCCTCTTCGGTAGAGGTTGTGGGTTTGTTGTATTTCGGCTACGGGCCGTATACCTCTTCGGTAGAGGTGTGGATTGTGGTTGTATAGCCTCGGTGGCTTTGTAAGGTTGAGAGAGGAGTTTGGTACTCCTATAGTGGATTGGGAAATCCTACACGGTGGTGTAGGCGGGGATGTAGAGCTAGGGGCTCGAACCTCGAAACACATCTTGGTCTTTGCGTTTGATCCAATTTCTCTCAACTCTACTCTTTTTACATTTGTGCAAGCATCATCCATTCATATCATCATATATACTTGCTTGTGTTTTGAGCATTGTTTCATATTGCCTTGCATATATTTCTATTGCAATTCATCTATACTTGCTTGGCTTAATTGTGTGCATTGTATTGCTATATCCTTGATTGCTTGGATTGCTTGTGTGTGTGTGCCTAACTTATACTCATCCAACAAGAGCTTCACATAGCACCTCAACCCATTTTAAGGGGAATCAAGAGGAGTTAGTTCAGAGCCTCGCAAGGGGAATTCGGCTACACTTGTTGAATTGTATTAGTTTGTCCAACACTTGCATTAGCTTCCGTTTTTAGAGCATTAGAGTTTGCATTTAGCCTTAGATTAGCATTTACACCTATTCACCCCCCCTCTAGGTGTACTTTCAATTGGTATCAGAGCTAGTGCTCCTGATATTAGGCTTAACATCCTAGGAGTAAGATCCATTTGCTTGCTAATCTCTTGTTTGCATTTGTTGATTGCACACATATAGTTTACCATGGCTTTCATGACCCCACCTATGTTTGACCCTTCCAACATTCATGTTTGGAAGATTAGAATGACCTTCTATTTACAAACCCTAGGTCATAAAGTTTACCTTGCCATTACCAAGGAATCCTTCCTTAGTGATAGCAATCATATAGGGGCTAATGCACAAGCCCTAGAGGCTATTAGAAGCACACTTCCTAAAGAATATCTTATATGTGTTTCTAACCTTGATTCCGCCTTTGCAGTGTGGAACAAATTGACAACAACCACCACCTCCGAGCTCCAAATGCAAATCCAAAAGGAAGAGGAATCTAGTGGAGAATCCAACTCACAATGCTTCATGGTCCAAGGGAATGACTCCCTTGAGGTACACTCGGAAACTCCATTAGATAGTGATGATGATGCTAGTTCTTCTAATGATATTGTCGATCCCCATGCCTTGAATGAAGAACTATCTATTGTTAGTGAAAAACTTATTGAAAAATATAAAGTTTTGAAAAAGAAAAGTCTAGAAATTGAAAAGAAAATAAGTGCTTGCATGCTAGACTTGATTGTGTTTTGCAAGAGAAAGAGGAGATTTCAAATGATAGGGATTCATTGAAATCTCAACTTGAACTTGCTTTAAAAGAAAATAATGTTTTAAAATCTAAAAATGATTGCCATGCTATTTTGAAGAAAAATGAAAAATTGTCTTCAAAAATTGATTTTGTTTTAAAAGAGAATGTGGACTTGAAAAATAAAATTATTTCCATTTCTAATGAGCTAAATGCATGTTTAGAGAAAAATATTGTTTTGCATAATAAGATTAATGCTCATGTTTGCCATGCTAGTGTAGCCTCATCATCTAGACTACCTAATGCATGTATCTCTTCTTCTAAAATTAATGATGATATTTGTTTGATTAAGAAGAGATTAGATTATTTGGGCTCCACTATGAGCCAATGTGCCTTGAACCATACACGGTTGGAAACTTTGTTTCGAAAGAAACAAGTTCCACATATTCATGCACACCCTCCACGGCATACACATGCTCCTCACGGACACCATCAACACATGTATGCTCATGTGTACACATGTACACATTGTGGTCGTTATGGCCACCTTGCTAAATTTTGCTTTGATAGATTAAATAATGTAAATTTAGCAAATAAGTTTGTTTGGGTTAGAGAAGGGACTAACCCCCATGGACCCAAGAAGGTATGGGTACCAAAGACCACCCCTCCAATTTTTGATGTAGGTGTGGGGTCTCACATGACGTGAGAGTGTTGACACCTTGGAGTGGATGCGTTCCGGACTTAAAGGAAATCATATGGATGCATCACTTTCAAGGGAAGAGTTGGTGGGAGGACCACCTTATTTTGGAGAATTAGAGAAGTGCCCTCATCGGTTTTGGTATAAATCTCTAACTCTCATATTATTTGTTTACATGCTTTTATGATTCATTATTTATAGCATGTCTCATTTGTTTAAGCATATTTTTGATGTCTTTGGATTAGTGTGTAAATTCCATGATTATTAGATCCATGACATACATGTATAGTATTTGAGACACATATGCTCACTTGAATTCATATTTAGTGTTCTCACCGTTTGTTTAGCTATAATGTACATCATGAATCTAATACATGTGAATTTACATAGTAATCATGTTTTAGTTTTATCATGATGTTCTTTTATGATTGTTTTAATGTTTCATGTGGTGATAACATGTTTAAATGTAGATTTTATCAAAACTTGCATTATACTTGTGCAAATAGTGAACTACAATTGTTTCTTATATGCTTGTTCTTCATGCTCACTTGTATTCACTATATGCACACGTATGAGCTAAGTTTTGATGATTCGTTCATTTGCACTTGTTATGTCCATTTGCATGTTTATGTATTTTAGAATTCAAATAAAATAATTTTTGATGAATCTTATATGTGTTTTATTTAAAAATATGGTATTCATGTTTGTTTTAATGCTTCATGACTTGATTACATGTTTAGATGTTAGTTTTCATTAAGACTAGTTGTATACTTGTACATATAATGGGAAACAAATTAATCTTTATATATGTTTGAGCTTGAATGCATATTTGTACCCATTAGATGTACTAGTATAGTCTAGTTTTGATGATCCATACATTTTAGACTTGTATTCATATTTTGGATTTATAAGAGTTTTTATTTCATGTATATGTTTATTTTGCAAAACATTAAGATATACATGTATACCTCTTGAGTCATTTGCCTTCAATGCAAAATCTATTTATGGACTCAATTGTGTTTAGGGATATGTATGTATACTTAGTGTAGTGACAATTCATACATATACCTTGAAATGAAATTGATTTTGGATGAAAATTTAGTTTTTCATGTTTCATGTATTATAAGTTTAACCTCATGTATATGTCTTTCTAGTTCAAACTAATCTTATACATATACATCCTTTTTGAGCCACGTGCCTTCATGCATATACTTTAGTGGACTCGTTGAGTTTTGGATATGTATGTATATTTTAGTTTGCATCAGACATACATATGCCATTGAAGATTAAACTAGTTAGTTTTATAATTTTCTAATTTTGATGTTTAAAGGAATAATTGAGTTTAATGAAATATTTTTCATGATTATGATCTTCACATTTTATTTGTACACTCATATCTATTACTCATGTTTTGTTTCTCATGAGTTGTGCTTAATTGATTAGAGTAATAATTATTATGTGATTTTCATTTCTATGAAAAATAATCTTGTTTTATTCCTTGCTTGAAGGATTTCATACTAGTTTACAAAACTTTTCATTTTAACTAGTTCGGATTCTTCTTTGTGATATGAGATATACCATACTTATTATTATTAATTCAATTGGTATCATTGAACTCTTTCAATTGGTATCAATTTGATTTCTTTATGTATACTCATATTTGTTGATTTGTGTATGTATGCTTACAACTTGGTATCATCTATTAGTGATTGGTACTCATTTTATCTTCATACACATTTACATGTTTTATTTGTGCTATTATATTTCTATATCTTAAGCACAAATATTGTTTATGCTAGTGCTTGTGACTTAATTTTTATTTCAATTGATTTAGTCTTTCAATTGATACCTTAATCAAGCCTAAGCATGTTTTTAGTTAGTATTTCATAAAGGGGGAGAAAATTTGAATTTCTTATTTCAATTGGTATTTGATTTCCACTCCCACACTTTATGACTTTAAAAATTGAATTTGAATGAAATATATTTTCAATTTGGTATCATTGGTATGCTTGCTTATCAATTAGTATCAAAATGTTTTAATATGTTAAAACATGTAACAATCAATAAAAAAAAATTATGATATGTATTTTTGACTCTCTTTTATGATTACATGATTTTGTTTCTATTGGTATCTAGATGCACTTTATTGACATATTTTTAACTGATATCAATGTTTTGATTTTTAACCCTTTATTGATTCTTGGTTTAGAACAAAAAGGGGGAGAAGATTTTGTATTGTTTCGAATGTTTTGATTACCCCTTCTTGATTTTTTTTGTTTTTAACAAAAAGGGGGAGAAAAATTTGTTTTTATGTTTTTTACCCCTTTGTTGATGATTGACAAAAAGGGGGAGAAGAATTTGTGTTTTGTGTTTTATATATGCATGTCTTCCTTGTGTTTGCATATATGTTTGGTTGTTTGCTTATTTTAATTGGTATCTAGAACATGTTTTATGTTGAATATTCTATTAGTATCTAGAGCACCATGTTTATATGATGCATGAGTTAAGGGGGAGCTTCTTTGAAGCTTAACTTTAATCCATGCATATATAACTCCATGAGTTTTGTCATCATCAAAAAGGGGGAGATTGTTGGCCCAAAGGCCTTCCACTCTAGTTTTGATGATGACTCACTCATGTAGTTATGTTTACTAATAATCTTGTGTTTCTAAGTTTCAGATCATTAGCAGGTTATTAGTTTTGATGATTAGCTTCAACAAGGGTTTTGGAAGCATATCATGGTGATTCCGGTGCCAAAGCTTCAAGATTATACCTTTGCACTTGGAAGATCACGGTTTGGGAGCTAGTCTACTTGAAGATAGAAGATCTACAAGCAAGACTTAGGTATCCTAGTTTAGATAGAGTTTTTAGATCCATTTGTAAAGCTTAGTTTAGTTGATATGCTCAAGTGCACAACACACAAGTTTTATGTTTTGATATTTGGTTTTCATGAATAGTTTGATCAAAACAAGTTTTCATATTCTATATGTATAGTAGATGATTTCTTTCTATACATACATGCGTTAACCTTCAAGATAAACTTATTTTGATATTTCTATTCATGTTTGGAAAATCATGTTTGATAAAAATACATGTTTGGTTTTTGATTGAATCGGTTTTGGATTTCAAGGCTTGACACCCTTTTATATTTATTATCATAACTTTTTATTTTTATATTCAAATAACATGATTTAACTTGTATTTCAAAGTTAACTTTTAGATCTAAATTTCTTATTTAATAAGCATTTCCTGATTCTAATTTTAAAGTTGTCAAATATTTGGTTGAAATCTGTCTTTGTTCTGAAAATAAGTTACAGTTTCTGTTTTGATACCTGTCAGTGTTTTATTGATAACTTTCTCATATAAATTGATATTGATTTGATTTAAGTTGCATTAGAAAGTAGACTTCAATATCTACAACTTCATCCTATATACTTATTTCCAAATTCGAACGTTTTAGACCTCAAAAATGCGTTCCAACCTGACCTATTTTTGCTGTCTGCCAGGTTGGGCCAGTCGACTGGGACAGTCGACTGGGCCAAGCGGCCAGTCGACCGACCAGTCGACCGGACGTGCACAAAACTGTGCACGTCGGCCAGTCGACCGGCCAGTTGACTGTACTGAAACAGGTTTGGTCTCGGGTTGTTACCAGTCGACCGACCAGTCGACCGGCAGCTGTCAACGGTCAAAAATAGCCGTTGGACGGTCGACCGGCCAGTCGACCGACCGCCTGTCAGGCTGACACGTCAGCCTAACGGCTAGTTTTGTATAGGGGCTATATAAACCCCATTGTTTGGAGTTTTTGGTTAAGATTTTTGTGCTAGTTTTTTCAGATCTTTTTCATTGTTTTAAAAGTGTTTTCAAAAGAGTTTAAGTGCTAAAAGTGATTCATCTTTATTTGTTTTGTGTTTTTGGAAAATCAAAGAAAATAGGATTTGGGATATTTGTGTTGATTTTCATTCTATATCTTTTGGCAAGAATTTTCCCAAGTATTTTTCTTTGTTGCTTGTTTCCAAAACACTTAGTTTCCACTTGAGCTATATCTTCTATCCTAAGTTATTAGGATCTTTGTTTTGTGTGGAAAAAGAAAAGAGAAAAAGAAAGAGAAGTGTTTGAGGTTGTTGTTGTAAACCTCTTCATTGTAAAACACCCTTGTTATTTGTGAATCCCTCTTAGGTAGAGGTGATCGGGTGATTGAGTTTGTTGTGAGCCTCTTCGGTAGAGGTTGTGGGTTTGTTGTATTTCGGCTACGGGCCGTATACCTCTTCGGTAGAGGTGTGGATTGTGGTTGTATAGCCTCGGTGGCTTTGTAAGGTTGAGAGAGGAGTTTGGTACTCCTATAGTGGATTGGGAAATCCTACACGGTGGTGTAGGCGGGGATGTAGAGCTAGGGGCTCGAACCTCGAAACACATCTTGGTCTTTGCGTTTGATCCAATTTCTCTCAACTCTACTCTTTTTACATTTGTGCAAGCATCATCCATTCATATCATCATATATACTTGCTTGTGTTTTGAGCATTGTTTCATATTGCCTTGCATATATTTCTATTGCAATTCATCTATACTTGCTTGGCTTAATTGTGTGCATTGTATTGCTATATCCTTGATTGCTTGGATTGCTTGTGTGTGTGTGCCTAACTTATACTCATCCAACAAGAGCTTCACATAGCACCTCAACCCATTTTAAGGGGAATCAAGAGGAGTTAGTTCAGAGCCTCGCAAGGGGAATTCGGCTACACTTGTTGAATTGTATTAGTTTGTCCAACACTTGCATTAGCTTCCGTTTTTAGAGCATTAGAGTTTGCATTTAGCCTTAGATTAGCATTTACACCTATTCACCCCCCCTCTAGGTGTACTTTCACCTTTTTGTATAGGAATTTTTCTCTTTCTTTAAAAACTTTTTGAAACAAGAGACAAAGTTTTAATCTATTTTTAAGAAAATTAAGATGATCTTAGTAATTAAGGAAGCCTTAATTATGAACATCTTAAACCCAGTCTAAATAATGAATCTTGTTTAAAATTATAGACTAAGTAAGATAAATTGGGAAGATAATTTTATCTTGAATTTTTTGCCTTAGATAGTATGCACTTCACACTTACACAATTTTTGGGATGAAAACAAAGACCTAAAATGCCATAAATAAAAAGAAAAAATAAATTAAAAAATTCATCACTTATTAAGCTGGATAATTATGCCTCAAGAAGTACGATTATTCACGCCTAACAGTGGTAAAAAGAAACAAATAAATCCCCCTTAGTTTTGTTGCCTTGTTTACTCGAGTCCTTAAACCCGAGGGATGTTTTCTCATCTGGTGCCCTAGGACCTTCTGGTTTGGGAGTCATCGTTTTAGGCTCACTACATGGGTGAACTAGAAAGCCTAAGAAAATAAATAAATAAATAAGTAAAAATATATATATAAATAAATGGCTTGATGGTTAGAGTTGAAATCCCAGAAATCATATTATCTAGGTTTAATGAAAGATAAAATATTCAATCCAATTTTGAATTCTTACCTTAATTGAAGATAAGATATTGCATAGAGACCAAGTTTAAGGAAGAATGATTTTTGGTGGACTTATGACCTTAGATCGCTTATATTTTTGCAAAAATATTTTGAAAACTTGTCTCTCTTTCAAAATGCATTTTCAAAATACTAACATTTATCTTCTTTCTTTATGGATTTTGTGGGTGCAATCCGCTGAAAACCCTCAGGAGACAAAACTCCTCCTCTAGGGGTAACCTAGAGGTTTAACGGCTTGTTGCACACGCTCAGTGCAATCGCGTCACCTGCGAAAGTGGTGTAATAACATTTGTAGTATAGTTTTCTTTTCTTGTTTTGCTCGGGATGAGCAAAAGATAAGTGTGGGGGTGTGATTAGTCTACAATTATGCATTATTATATCGCATTTCCCACCGATTTATGAATAAAATGTTGGTCTAAACCGTGTTTTGGTCTCTCTTGCAGGTAAATCAAGAGTTCAAGGGCAAAGGAGTAATAAGAGCTTAATTAAACGCAATTTATGGTAATTAATCCCGGATTTCGTGGAGGCCAAGCAAAGGAACATCTAGAAGATACGTCGAACCTAGACCTTTGCTCACGTCAGATGAATATTCGAGCGAAATTACCAGAAACTGGATATACCAGGAACATTCTCGAAGAGACGGGGACCCCCTTCCAAAAACCAGGGACCTAAGTCATCCGCGGCTCTTTGGTGGGGCCACGCGTTGATTTTCGACGCGTGGCCCCGTCTCGTCTTCTAGAAGGCTCCTATGCTTATAAAAACTCCTGCAGAGGCCCTGAACGAGGCAGTTTTCGTTTTTGGGCTAGGGTTTCTATGTTTTAGTGTAGTGTAGGTAGGTATTCTTCATTTCTTGTATTTTGTTATGTTATTTCGTTTTTAAATCTTGTAGTAGGGCTGAGAGATTCAGAGAGAGAGATAGAGAGGGATTGATGTAATAGATGGTGACAATATATGTAAAGGTGCCTCATTTCTTCTCCGATGTAATCTCTTCCATCTTCTACATGATGCTTTGCTAACTTCTTTTCTTCTCATGACAATCTAACTACTAACCACTTACTTGATAATCCACATGAATCTAGTAGCCTCTATAAGGCCTTGTTCTTGCAAGAGCCATTGATGGCTCATGATGATGGGTTCTAATATCTAACTTGCTAACTTGCTAACCAAGCTAACTCTCTCTTATTTCATGCTTGCTTTCAATGGTCTGATGATTTAATGTTTGTATTAGCTTGTTCTTGATGCAAGTTTGAATGTGAAGAACCATCTCTTTTGCCCTGCTTTGTATCGTCTCTTGAAGCCAAGGATTAGTGATGGCCGAGGATCAAATGTGAGGCAACTATCACTAAGAGGTTAGCATGGTTAGTGGATCACTTAATAGTTAGTAGCCATGAACTTTCTTTTATCTTGTTTTAAAAAGTAATTCTTTTTATCTTTTCATTGTTGTTTTCACCGCTTCTTTGTTTGTCTTTGTTTTCATTTTCTTTACTACAAACTTCATCTTCTTTCCTATTTGTTTTCCAAACCACTACTTATTTTGTTTTCACATCGCCGTTTTCATCACTTTCTCCACCTACCACATGCTTGTTTTCCTTTCCTTTTCTTTTCACTTTCTTTTTCATTCTTTAACAAAGAAGAACTGTTAACAAACAACGTGAATATAAACTGTCAATGCTTCTATCGCCTCCCGTCCCTGTGGATTCGACCCGTTGAGCCAATGCTATAACGAAAGTATCGAGGGAACATTAGCACATACACATATTTTCATTGATTTCATAAACTATGCGTTTTTGAGTGCTAGTTCCGCCCCGATCAAATCTAGAGATGCTGTGTTCTTTGAAGACATCTTTTCATACAAACGGGAAACAGATAAGACTTCTGGAAAAAGAACACATGAAATAGCGTTCAGGGACGAAAGCCCCAAGGAGCCGACTGTTAATGTGGAAATTGAACTAAGAAGAAGTCAAAGATCTAGAATCTCAAAATCTTTTGGTTCAGATTTTATAGCATATGCTATTGAAAGCGAGCCTCAAACATTTAAAGAGGCTATCTCTACCCCCGAAGCACAAATGTGCAAAGAAGTTATAAATAGCGAAATAGAATCTGTACTAAGTAATCATACTTGGGAATTGGCAAACTTGCCTCCTGGCAGTATACCAACTGGGAGTAAGTGGATTTTCAAAAGAAAATTAAAACCCGATGGATCTATCGATAAGTACAAGGCTAAATTAGTAGTCAAGGGTTATCGACAAAAGGAAGAGCTTGACTACTTCGATACTTATTCACCAGTAACGTGAATAATCTCCATTCGGATGTTAATTGCAATTATAGTATTGCATAACTTAGATATCCATCAAATGGATGTCAAGACTACATTCTTAAACGGTGAATTAAATGAAGAAATATATATGGAGCAACCTGAAGGATTTATAGTCAAGGACCAAAAACGCAAAGTGTGTAAATTGATAAAATCCTTATACGAGTTAAAGTAGGCTCTAAAATAATGGCATGAGAAATTCGATAGCGTCATGATCAAAGGTGGATTCACTATCAACGAATGCGATTAGTGTGTTTATATTAAAACAGTTGAAATGCATGTATCATTATTTGTCTTTATGTAGACGACATGTTGATACTTGGGACTAATATTGAAATTATTAAGTCCACTAAAAAAAATGTTATCTAACAATTTTGACATGAAGGATCTGGGGGTTGCTGATGTAATTTTAGAAATTAAAATCACAAGAACACTAGATCGATTAGTCTATCTCAATCTCACTACGTGGATAAGATGATAGAAAGATTTAAGGATCATGAGATAAAGGAGAATACAAATCCTTCTCTCACACATCCACCTTCGTAAGAATACAGGAACTGGAGTACGCCAGTTAGAGTATTCTCAGATTATCAGAAGTTTAATATATTTAATGAATTGCACTAGACTCGATATTGCTTACGCTATAAGTAAGTTAAGCAGATACACTAGTATTCCTAGTGATGATCATTGGACTGCTTTACTACGAATATAAGATTATATATCACATACTAAGGAATATACTTTGAGACATGGAAAGTATCCACCTGTACTTGAAGGATACAGTGATGCTAATTGGATTGAAGATTCTGAGAAATCAAAATCAACTAGCGGATACGTATTTACTCTAGGAGGAGCAGCGGTATCTTGAAAATCTTTCAATATTGCCCGTTCCACTATAGAATCAGAATTTATAGCCTTAGATAAGGCCGGAGAAGAAGCATAATGGCTTCGATAATTTTTAAAAGATATACCATTATGGCCAAAGGCAGTGCTCGCTATATGCATTCATTATGATAATCAAGCAGCTAAATTTAGGGCACAGAATTTTATATATAACGGTAAGTCTAGATATATTCATCGTAGGCATAATACTATTAAGTTGTTGCTCTCAAATGGAATTATCTCTATTAACTTTGTCTCGTCATAGGATAATTTAGCAGATCCGTTTACCGAAGGTTTAAGTGGAGAGCATATAAACTGCGCATCGAGGGAAATGGGTCTAAAAGCCTAACCTTACCGTGTCTGCTTAATGAAAACCTCACTTAGCAACTAAAGATCCCATGGGCTAAGTTTAAGAAAAAAACTAGTTATGATTGACTCAGCAAGTAAGCACTTAGGAGTTTAACTCCAATCCATTCCTAAGGTGCACACAAGTACTTTCTACAAGTGGATTAAGGATAAACTTAACGCTTTTAATGATGCCTATATCTTGTTATTAAAACAAGTTTAGTAAAGTAGACTACTATTAATAGGACGATCACCTATGTGAGTATAGAGCTGAGTCGGCTCTTTGGGAATTTCTATGGAGGTTATTCCTAAAGATACTCTCTGAAATTAAGAATGTCCATGACCAAAATGGACACAACCGAAAATCAAAGTTGATTTGAAAAGTTACTGTGTGAAGTTTGTTGACTTGGCTTACACTAACGGCTAATAGTTCAAGATTTAGTTCACTAATTAGTCAATAAGTCTGATAAAGCTTTCACTATGAAAGGTTCAAGACCTAGTTCACCTATTCTAATGCAGTTTCTTTTTTAAAATAACTTTTACTATAGAGTCAGTCTCTTTGTGTGTCAATTCCTTGAATCTCCATTCATTGTGGGGGATTGTTGGGAAATATGAAGAGTTAAATATGAATCTTTGTGTTGTATGGCGACATCCGTTGATAGAATCAATTGGATAATGGTTGGAGTGCGTTCTTCTTTCATTGGGGATGAACATAATATATTCACATGTTCAATTCTGACTTTGAATGAATAAGATATTCAAGTTTAAAGTTTGCCTAATTCAAAAGCCAAAGGGGACTAAAGGTAGCTAAAAATATTTAGCCCCACATGGACATGGGATGGAAGTTCGAAGTGTTTAAATAGAGAAAAATGGGAACAAAGGGTGTGCCTTTTGGGTACTTGGAGTTTTCGCTCGCGATTAGGGGGAAACCATGCCCACACGTGTGCGCCGCCTCAGGAGGCGGCCGGTACGCGCCGGAGGGCTCGGGTTCGGGTTCGGTAATCCTATCCGATCTGGTTCTTTTTGAACCGGACCTCACGGGTATGGTGTTACAGTGGATCGCGCCCGCTCCGCTATCCGGACTCGCGCAATCGCTGAAAGAAAAATGCACATGAACCGTTGCAACGGTCTGTGCGGTTCCTGTCTGGAACAATCCGTTGCAACGGTTCAGACCAATCCGTTGCAACCATTCAGACTCCAATTTACTCCTCTGCCCCTTCCCGAAGCGCTATAAATAGCACTCCTTTCTTTCATTTTAAAAAAAACACAACAACAGAACGCATCTCTCTCCCCCTTCTTCTGTAACTCGAGTTCTGAATACTCTGTACCTAGGATTCCAAAGTGAAGAAGTAACTCAGATTCTAAAGTAAGATTCGTTCTGAAAGAAGGCTCAGAAAATTCAACAGATTCTTTAATAGAATTGTTGTCTGAATCTATGACTTTCAAAGAAGAATATTCTTCTATCTTTCTTTTTTCTCTATAGTGGGTGTTCATCTAAAGTAAAGACAAATTTCTTCCTGAGATTTGTCTTGATCCCGCTGCATTGATAATCTTGTGGATGTACTGGTTAATTACGGCTCGACTGTATGGTGATTTGATAGTACTATTTAAATACCGTGAAGGAGTATTGTATCTTGGGAGACTAGCGTCCAGTAACCCGTTAGCACCGTAGCGGGAGATGTAATTGTCTTAAGGAGATTCGTTATAAGCGTACCTCACTCTAAGTACTGTATAAGTGAATTAATATTCTTTATAAAGGGGTTATACTGATATACAGTATATTGAAACTGACTTATACCAGTCTAATTGGTGTTTAACCAAGGAAGGTAATTGAAAAATGTGGTTATGTAATTAAGGAACGTTCTATTGAATGGAAAACCTCCCGCCTGATATTCACTGACCTGGCCAATTAGATCGGTGACATTAATTAGTTGTCAGATTGATTCCTAGAACTAACAATTACTTTAGTATATTTTTTTGAGATATGATCCATAAGATGTCCTATTTTTTGAAAAATAGGATGAGGTTAGAGAGACCTCAGCCAAAGGATCATTTCGTTAAAATTATTAAATGATAGTTACTACAGTAAGACATCCTCTTTTCTTATCAAAGTTTACTGATATATACCATAAGATATCTATTTCTTAACTAATTTACTGAAAGAACTTTGATAAATTAGATATAAATAAATGTAAGCAAGACATACACATGATACGGACGTAAAACTTACATTCCTACATGGAGGAACATCTGATGTTGAAGATCTACAGTGAAACATGTCCCACTTTGCTAAGTTAGCCACATTGAGATAAATTGAAAATAAATGCATCAAACAAAGGACAAACTTATTTATTCAACAGAAGTATAGCTACTCATTCAAAAGGCTAATATGCATGTTGAGATCTCAACAAGCTTTTATGGGATAAAAAGGATAAGCTAAGAAAAACAAGAAGCTTAAAATACAAGAAGTTACATGAAGTAGCCGGTGAGAAGTCGCCACTACATTCCCTAACATCCATAGTAAATCTATCAAGAGTAATTTTATCCTAATCAAATCTAACACAAATGTCTATGAAATTTCCCTAAGCAATGCACAATACGGTCATACCTTCTGAACACTACCAAATTACAGAATTTTGAAGTAGCACGATAGACTCAGCCTTTATTATCCAAATAATTCCAGGAATTGCCTAATGCATGTGTAATATGGCACAAAATACCAGCCAGATGCATGTTGCAACAAAGAATAATACCACAGTGTATGTAAAATCCCATATTTTTATAATAGTTAAAAGATTTTTCTGAACTTTCCATGCACTTTATTGTTTATGTAAGAAAAAGTATAACTTAATAATAAGTTCATTTTTTTTCTCTTGGGAGAGTGTATATTTTTTGTAGTAACTTCGAGCTTAAAACAAGTATAAGATTATGAATCAATCGGAAGAAAGAAGGGAAGGGCATGTTACATAAGCAAAAACAAGTAGACTGCAAAATACTGTGTTGCAAACCCAAGTAATCTACTGAAAACACACACACACACACACACACACATAATTTAAATACATATTAAGAAAATGAGACATTTGTTAGTGTCTTTAAAACATATTTTACCTGATTAATCAGTCAATATAAGCTTAAAATTGAGTGCCACATCATGCTTCCAATTTAGTGGAGAAATACCTATATAAGAAATGGGATATCAATCTGACCATTTATTATAAGAAGGGAAAATCAAAAGCAGCTAAAATAATACTCCCTCAAGTAATTTCTTAGCATGTAATTACTTGTACTTTTTTGCACTCTATTCAAACTTTGACAAACGTTTTGCAATCTAGTAAGATTTGATGACACCTAACAGTGCTAGCATTCATATGTAACTTCATGAAACAGCGAGATCACCACATGGAATCATAGTAGCTACACACACAAACAAACAAAACATACATACATATATATATATATATATATATATATATATATATATATATATATATATATATATATATATATATATATATATATATATACACACACACACACATACATATATATATATATATATATATAATATATATATATATATATACATATATATATATATATATAGGGCTTACTGTACCTCAGCCTGCAGGCTGAGAGAGTTTTCTCAGCCTGCGGGCGTGGCAACATCACCGCCCCACATCTGTAATAATTTTGGCGGACAAAATCCTGTAAAATCCCGCCCAATTTAATGCCAGTCACCTCAACATTGTAATTTCCGAAAATACCCTCCCTCACAACTTTTTACCGACCTTGGTAGCAGTCCTCAGAAAAAGACTGCGACCATGGTAGCAGTCCTCAGAAAAAGACTGCGACCTTGGTAGCAGTCCTCAGAAAAAGACTGCGACCTTGGTAGCAGTCCTCAGAAAAAAGACTGCGACCTTGGTAGCAGTCCTCAGAAAAGACTGCGACCGTGGTAGCAGTCCTCATAAAAACACTGCGACCTTGGTAGCAGTCCTCAGAAAAAGACTGCGACCTTGGTAGCAGTCCTTAGAAAAGACTGTGACCGTGGTAGCAGTTCTCATAAAAACACTGCGACCTTGGTAGCAGTCCTCAGAAAAAGACTGCGACCTTGGTAGCAATCCTTAGAAAAGACTGCGACCGTGGTAGCAGTTCTCATAAGTACTGCGACTATATTAAAAAATCATTAAATATCAAATCAGATAAAAAAATTAAAGAAGCATTCAAATTAGTTTCGTGATTTAATAAAGTAGCATTCACTGTCTTTTACCGAAAAAGTAGCTTTTCATAAGGGGTATTTGGTAATTTAACTTCTCCCTAAAAGCGGGCCGCAAGTCAGTGAGGTGACAACTCGAGCCACGTCACCGCAGGCTGAGAGAGTACTCTCAGCCCGCGGGCTGATATACATTTTTCTCATATATATATATATATATATATATATATATATATATATATATATATATATATATATATATATATATATATATATATATATACACACACACATACATACATATATATATATATATATATATATATATATATATATATATATATATATATATATATATATATATATATATATATATATATATATATAAACACACGTACATATACGTACATATACACACATATACACACACATATACACACAAACACACACATATGTTTTTTGTGTGTGTAGCTACTATGATTCCATGTGGGGAAAGAGAGAGAGATCTTCATGTGAGAAACTTTCTCACACGAAAACCGTAAGAAAACCATATAGGGGCGATCATATGGATGATCCAAACCGTTCATCTTGATCTATATACTTTATTTAGGCTGTCAATAAAAAATCACGTGAGTTCAAGTCTTTTTACCCATGCAACAAGTGGTTACAAAACAAACGTTATATTCACCGTAGAATAAAGATGTCACTTGATGCATGGGTAAAAAGACTTGGAATCGCGTGATTTTTTATTGGTAGTCTAATTAGAGTATGTAGATCAAGATAAACGGTTCGAATCATCCATAATATATCTTTTATATGGTTTTCTTATGAAACTTATTTTGAGAAAGTTTTTCATTTGAAAATTTCCATATATACACATACACACACACACACACACAGAAATATGTATATCAGCTGACAGCTGAGAGTCCCTCTCAGCCTTTGGTGACGTGGCACATTATGAGCCACATAATTCGACAATCTAAAATGATGCCCCGCTTTTGAAAATAATTGAAATTACTAAAAGCCCTTATCGTTTGTCTTTTCTTGAAATGATGTATTAGTTTTATATTCTTTATTATTATTTTTTCTCCCCTTTTATATGTCTATCTCTCTGTGTCTCCTCACGCTGTCAGATCTAGATTCTTGACTTGTAGAGAATGTCGTTCTAAAAAAGCGAGAGAAGAATCAGATATTAATTTTTAGCTGCAGACCTAGATCTCCAGTAGCTATTTTGACAGGTCATGTTCCCTCAGGATGTAAGCTTTAATATTTTCATCGTGATTCTTCTCTTCTTCTTCTTCCAAACGAAAGCCTATCTGAAATTTTTCATCATCGAAAATATTGGCTATACGATTTAAAATCTAAAAGACAAATAAAATACACATAAATATATAACCAATCTATCAGAGATGCTACTGAAGTCGCAGGAAAAAATTATTTAAAAGCTGTCCTTTTCATCAGGACTGCGACTTTGTTCGCATTCATAATAATAAATTGTCAGATATAATTGAATTCTGTGAACAGAGTCACAGTATGAAATTTCATCGTCAAACCATTTGTTTTACAAGAGAGACCAAAATAACAATCTAATTAAAATTTATTAATCAAAAGACTGCGGCCTTGGTCTCAAAAATGAAAAATAAATTATAAAATACTGCGACCAAGGTTGCATGTTATCAAACAAAACTTTTCAAAAAGACTGCTATTACATAAGACTGCGATCAATGTCGCGGTCTTCTAACCATCTTAATTACTTAACTTTTGAGACCTTGTTCACTTCTTCAATTGACTATGTTTCTTGTTTCATAAGAATGCGACTATGGTCGTGAAATACACCTAGAGGGGGGGTGAATAGGTGTAATTGCTAATCTAATGATCTTTTTAAACTTAAGTAAATATGAGTGATGCAACGATCTCTCAAAACACGACTAGGAGCCGAATACCCGGTGAAGGGTTCTGAACTCCGTCCTCCCAATTCCCCTTAAAGATGGGTTAGAGGTGCGCAATGCAACCGTGTTGTATGAGATTTGATCGAACAAGATAAGAATGAAATGCTATGATGAAATACACACAATAAATATTACAAGTAAAGTAAACAAGAGAAGATTGCACAAGTAAAGGGTTAGTTCTCAAGCAAATAGTTGTAGACAATATAAAGCAAGAGAAAAATAAAGCAAGATGACGCAAGGCAATCGCAAACACGAATGATTTGTTTCGAGGTTCGAGCCACCGCTCTAGTCCCCGCCTTCACCTCCGTGAAGGGTTTCCACTATCCACCGAGGACGCCTTACAATTTGGTCTACCGAAGACCGAGCACCGAGCTCCACACCTTACAAAAGAACCTCAACCTTAGAGGTTGCTCCACAAGAAGAGAATCACAAGAACAAGAGTGATCACAACAAGATCACTAAACTCTTTCTCAAACACTTTTACAATTCTCACTCTTTTTACAACTTCACTATAGTATGAGTAATGGATTTTTGGCTCTATGAAGTGTGGTGAGAAAACTTCAGTTGTAGAGTGATATTAGTAATCAAACACAACTGAAAAACTAGCTCAAAAGATTGAAATTGAAAGCTTTAAAACAATTTTTCCTTTTCTCTTTGAAAACAATGAAAACTTGAGGATTTTTCTTAGTAAATAACAAAGACCTATTGCCCTCTATTTATAAGGAGAGAATAGGTTAAAACTCTTTTCTTTACACCTAATTTGACCTGCAAAAGGCCCCCAACAACTCTCTAAAACTCTGTTAAAGAAGACAGAAAAAAACAGATTTCAGAACTATCCCAAAGTGGAAAGAGCCGTTGGCCAGCAGCAGGCTTGGCGGTCGACCGGTCCGGTCGACCGTCGCCTTGCTGGCAAAGAGCCGTTGGGCTCCGGTCGACTGTCCGGTCGACCGTCCTCTTTGAGGAAACACAGTTTCCTTCTACCGGTCGACCGGTCGGTCGACTCAAACAAACCGAGAGCAAAATTGGTTACAGTCGGTCGACCGGCCAGTCGACCGACAGACATGCACAAACCGTGCATGTCCTGACACAGGCGCCGGTCGACTGTCCGGTCGACCGGTCTCGCCTGAAACAGAAAAACAGGCTGAAATTGAAGTTGGGATTTTTTGTAAAAACCTTTTTAAAAAATATATATGACTAAGTATTATGCAAGGATTAGTCTACACATGTTTTAAACAAAGATTTTCAATATAAAACAAGTTGGAAACATGTATACATAAACTAATGCATAAAACTTAAAACCGAACATTTTTAAAACATAGAGAAGATAAAGAATAAGTGTGTGTGCAAATCCTAGAGCCAATTATCCTACACTCAAACTTTAACATTCTATTCTTACAATGTTCTAAGGACTTCAAGGCTTCAAGAGGGGCTTTCTCCACTTGATCTTCAATTTTGCATCTTGAGCCCAATTTGAGTTATCTTGAGTCCAAGTCACCTTCCTTTAGGGAAGAAAACACCTATGCAAGATAGAAAACCTGAAACACACTTAAACAACAAATAATATTAGTACAAATAACTAATACGTTTTGTAATCATCAAAACACACTAAAGACGGGTGATTGTAACCTTGGGCCAACAATCTCCCCCTTTTTGATGATGATAAAACATATAAGTTATTGAAACAAATAAAGGAAGAAAAGCTTGGAAAGCTCCCCCACAAACAATGCTATGTATTTATCATGAAGCATTATGAAAATATCAACACCATAAAATTTGTCATATAACTCAAATAAAAATATCAACACCATAAAATTTGTCATATAACTCAAATAATGAACAACATTAAACAAATTTATAATAAGCAAACTTATCTTTTTCAAATATCCTTTTTCTCCCTAAAAACTTCAAGTAATAAACACCTTAATTAAACTTATATATATTTTTCTCCCCCTTTTTGTCATACATCAAAAAGGGTTAAAACATAACAAAAAACGAACAAACTAAAAATATTTTAAGAATCAATCATACATACATTCAACTCACCACAAATAAATGAAAATCTAGCATAATCTAAAGGTTTAGTGAAAATATCGGCAAGTTGAAAATCAGTAGAAACATAATCTATATCAATATCTCCTTTCTCAAAGTGATCTCTAAGAAAGTGATACCTAATGTCAATGTGTTTGGTTTTACTATGTTGATTTGCATTCTTTGTCATGTGAATAGTACTAGTATTATCACAAAATATTTTAACATGATCAAAGTGTAAATCATAGTTAAGGAGAGTATGTTTCATCCAAAGAACTTGTGCACAACAAGCTCCGGCCGCAACATACTCCGCCTCGGTGGTTGAAAGGGCTACCGAATTTTGCTTTTTGGAAGACCAAGATACAAGACAATTACCTAAGAATTGGCATGTTCCACTTGTACTCTTCCTATCTACCCTACAACCCGCATAGTCGGCATCTGAAAAACTCGTCATTGAAAATTGGCCGGTTTTCGGATACCACAAACCCATTTCAATAGTGCCCTTAAGATATCTAATTATGCGTTTAACCGCAATTATGTGAGACTCTTTAGGACAAGATTGAAAATGTGCACAAAGACACACGGAAAACATAATATCCGGCCTACTAGCCGTTAAATAAAGCAAGCTACCTATCATGCTACGATATAATTTAATGTCTACACATTTACCTTGTTCATCCTTGTCAAGCTTTGTAGTTGTTGCCATGGGAGTTTTGCTTACTTTAGATTCTTCAAGCCCGAACCTTTTGATTAGTTCCTTTGTGTACTTGGCTTGATTTATGAAGATCCCATCCTTCTTTTGCTTGATTTGGAGTCCAAGGAAATAGTTGAGCTCCCCCATCATAGACATTTCGAATTCATCCTTCATGCATGACTCAAAAGCTTGGCAAAGAGATTCATTAGTAGAACCAAAAATAATATCATCTACATAAATTTGTACAATGAGTATATCCTTTTCTACATGTTTTGTAAACAAGGTTGTATCAATTTTACCTTTCTTAAAACCATTTGAAATCAAAAATGAAGAAAGTCTTTCATACCAAGCCCTAGGGGCTTGTTTTAAACCATAAATAGCTTTATCTAATTTGAATACAAAATCCGGATGTGTAGGATCAACAAACCGGGGGGTTGTTCAACATACACCTCCTCTTCAATAAAACCATTTAGAAAAGTACTTTTAACATCCATTTGAAACAATTTAAAATCTTTATATGAGGCAAATGCTAGTGTCATCCGTATGGCTTCAAGCCGTGCTACGGGTGCAAAGGTTTCTTCAAAATCGATTCCTTCGATTTGAGTGTAACCTTGGGCAACTAACCTAGCTTTATTCCTAACAACGTTACCCGATTCATCCAACTTGTTCTTAAAGATCCACTTAGTACCAATTGTTGGTTTATCGTGGGGCCTAGGAACAAGGTGCCAAACTTGGTTGCGCTCAAATTGATTGAGTTCCTCTTGCATAGCTAGCAACCAATATGAATCGGCCTCGGCTTCGAGGACGTTCTTGGGTTCAACATGAGAAATAAATGCATAATGTCCACAATAGTCATGAAGTTTAGAGCGAGTTGTTATCCCTTTTGATACTTCACCTATGATGAGGTCCTTGGGATGATGTGGATTGTATCCCCAATCCTTTGGAAGTTGTTGAGTGGGCTCTTCTCCATTTGTTTGATCTTCATTTCCTTGAGCCTCTTGTATTTTAGCTTCACTTCCTTCATCATCCTTTGGCTTGTCTCCCATAGTAGGTGTATCCTCCAAAGTCACTTTCTCCAAGCCTTCATGCAAAGCATCTATTTCTACAACATTCTTAACAAACAAGTTAGATTCCTCAAACTTAACATGTATAGATTCCTCAATAGTCAATGATGACCTATTGAAGACTCTATAAGCCTTACTAGTACTAGAATAACCCACAAATATAGCCTCATAAGATTTAGGATCAAATTTTCCTAAATTATCTTTTGTATTTAAAACAAAACATTTGCATCCAAAAACCTTGAAATATGAAACATTTGGTTTTCTAGAAAAGTACATTTCAAAAGAGGTTTTTGTAGTATTTTTACACAAGAAAACACGATTTGATATATAGCATGATGTATTAACGGCCTCGGCCCACAAATAATGTGGTAGACCATATTCACTAAGCATTGTCCTAGCCATCTCTTGCAAAGTTTGATTTTTCCGTTCAACTACTCCATTTTGTTGTGGAGTTCTAGGACAAGATAGTTCATGCTTTATTCCATGTTCTTCACAAAAAGTGGTAAAGGGTTGGTTAATGAATTCACCTCCTCTATCACTTCTTATTCTTAAAATCGAAACATCCTTTTCTTTTTCAACTCTTTTCTTAAAAGTTTGGAAATACGAAAATGCTTGATTTTTATGCTCAAGAAAGAAACCCCAAGTAAAACGTGAAAAATCATCAACTAAAACAAATGCAAATCTATTCCCACTTAGACTTTTGGTTTGTGTAGGGCCAAATAGATCCATATGGATTAACTCCAAAGGACGTGATGTCATGATATCCTTAATTGACTTGAAAGAAGACTTAGTTTGTTTCCCAAATTGACATGCGTCACAAACTCGGTCCTTTTCAAAATTCAAACAAGGAATACCTTTCACCATTTCCTTTGTGTTAAGCCTAGATATATGGTCAAAAGAAATGTGACCTAATCTTCTATGCCACAACCAAGAGTCGTCATCGAGGGCTTTTAAACATGTTATATTACAAGATATATTTAACATATCTATCATATAAACATTACTTTCACGAAAATCGGAAAACACACAAGCATTAGAAATTCTATCAATTACTTTACAAACAACATTATCAAAAACTACATCAAAACCTTTATCACATAATTGACTAACACTCAAGAGATTATGCTTGAGGCTGTCAACTAAAACTACATTCTCAATTAAAGGGGATGTGCCAAGTTTTATATTACCGATACTGATGATTTTACCCTTGGCGTCATCTCCGAAGGTGACAGTGCCACCTTCATGGTATCTTGATAGGGTTGCAAAGTTGTTGATATCCCAAGTCATGTGCCTTGAGCAACCACTATCAAGATACCACAATCCTCTACGTCGTTGGGCTTTGGAAGGTACCTACATCATTTAACAAAATCGTTGATTTTGGTACCCAAACTTTCTTGGGTCCTTGGAAGTTAGTGTTTCGAACCCAAATATTATGATGAGATGCACTTAGTCTATCATAGCAAAAATTGGCTAAGTGTCCTTTCCGCCCACAATGTGAACATGAGAACACTCTACCATGCATGAATGCATGATGTGTGTATGGAGTGTGAGCATGTGTGTGTGAAGTGTGAGCATGCTTTGGGGGTTTGCCACGATGTAAAGGTTGTGTGGTATGTACATGAGCTTGAGCGTTATGAACATTTTTCTTAGAGAGCCTCAATCCTTTTCTTATCAAACTCACTACACTTTTTCAAAACAATACCTAAAGAATCTATTCTTTCCTTAAGCATGGTAATCTCATTAGCATCAACAAATGGGGACTTGCCTTTACAAGAAGTCTTATATTTATCAAATTTATTTTTAGTGGAAACCAAAGTAGAATGCAAGTCATTATTTTCTTTAGAAAGATTTACAACTTGAAGACTAAGAGATTCATTTTCCTTTTTCATTTTTAAATACTTTTTCTTTAAGAAGTCATAATTGTGAGACAATTCTACAAAGGCTTCTCCTAACTCATCCATGGAAAGATCTTCATCAAATGAAGGGGAAGGGGTTACCTTGCTTGTGCTTTCATTAGCCATGAAGCACATGTTGGCGGTGTCGATCTCCTCCTCGGATTCGCTCTCGGAATCCCATGTCGCCTTCATTACTTTCTTCTTGAAGGGCTTCTTGGATGAGGATGGCTTCACTTTGTCCGGACATTCCGCAACAATGTGTCCCGGCTTTTGGCAATTGAAGCATATGATCTTTCTTTCTTCTTTGCCTCCTTGCCATCTCCTTCTACCTTAGAATTTCGCCTTGTTGTACATCCTCCGGACATTCTTGACAAGAAGTGAGAGCTCTTCGTCATCTTCTTTTTCATCATCTTCGTCGGAGTGAGTAGCTTGACTTTTGAAAGCTATGGTCTTCTTCTTGGAGGGAGCCATCTCCTCTCTTGCTTTCCTTTCCATCTCATGGGTTTTTAGATTCCCAATGAGACCAATTAGCTCTATCTCATCCTTGTCGTTGAGTTCCTTCAAGGTTGTAGCCTTGACTTCCCATGAAGGAGGAAGAGCCCGGATGATCTTTCTTACTCTTTGATCATTGTTGATGTCCTCACCTAGAGAAGAAAGTCCATTAGTAATCTTGGTAAATTTTGTAACCATATCATCTATGGTTTCATTCTCTTGCATGCTAAAATTTTCATATTGGGACCGAAGAAGGTCTATCTTGGCCCTCTTCACTTGTGATGTCCCCTCATGTGTGACTAACAAATGGGTCCAAATCTCGTATGCGGATTTGCAATGGATGACTCTAGCTATGTCATCATCATTGAGGGCTTGTAGGAGTGCATAATGAGCCCTAGCATTGGCATCAAACTCCTTGGTCTCAATTTTGGACCAAGTAGATTCATCACCGGTGGGTGTGGTAAAAGATTTGGTCACGGCCTTTGCAACTCGGCTACCTAGAGATTGCAAGAACACGGCCATCTTAACCTTCCATATGGGAAAGTTAAGTCCATCAAACTTAGGGGGTGTCTTGATACCATCGGCCATGTTTGCTAAATGAGTATGAATGAAATGATTAGCAATGTGAGGATCTCTCTAAGGTTGTTAAGCCAAATCCTAGAGTCCAAGCTCTGATACCAATTGAAATACACCTAGAGGGGGTGAATAGGTGTAATTGCTAATCTAATGATCTTTTTAAACTTAATTAAATATGAGTGATGCAACGATCTCTCAAAACACGACTAGGAGCCGAATACCCGGTGAAGGGTTCTGAACTCCGTCCTCCCAATTCCCCTTAAAGATGGGTTAGAGGTGCGCAATGCAACCGTGTTGTGTGAGATTTGATCGAACAAGATAAGAATGAAATGCTATGATGAAATACACACAATAAATATTACAAGTACAGTAAACAAGAGAAGATTGCACAAGTAAAGTGTTAGTTCTCAAGCAAATAGTTGTAGACAATATAAAGCAAGAGAAAAATAAAGCAAGATGACGCAAGGCAATCGCAAACACGAATGATTTGTTTCGAGGTTCGAGCCACCGCTCTAGTCCCCGCCTTCACCTCCGTGAAGGGTTTCTACTATCCACCGAGGACGCCTTACAATTTGGTCTACCGAAGACCGAGCACCGAGCTCCACACCTTACAAAAGAACCTCAACCTTAAAGGTTGCTCCACAAGAAGAGAATCACAAGAACAAGAGTGATCACAACAAGATCACTAAACTCTTTCTCAAACACTTTTACAATTCTCACTCTTTTTACAACTTCACTATAGTATGAGTAATGGATTTTTGGCTCTATGAAGTGTGGTGAGAAAACTTCAGTTGTAGAGTGATATTAGCAATCAAAGACAACTGAAAAACTAGCTCAAAAGATTGGAATTGAAAGCTTTAAAACAATTTTTCCTTTTCTCTTTGAAAACAATGAAAACTTGAGGATTTTTCTTGGTAAATAACAAAGACCTATTGCCCTCTATTTATAAGGAGAGAATAGGTTAAAACTCTTTTCTTTACACCTAATTTGACCTGCAAAAGGCCCCTAACAACTCTCTAAAGTTCTGTTAAAGAAGACAGAAAAAACAGATTTCAGAACTATCCCAAAGAGGAAAGAGCCGTTGGCCAGCAGCAGGCTTGGCGGTCGACCGGTCCGGTCGACCGTCGCCTTGCTGGCAAAGAGCCATTGGGCTCCGGTCGACTGTCCGGTCGACCGTCCGGTCGACCGTCCTCTTTGAGGAAACACAGTTTCCTTCTACCGGTCGACCAGTCGGTCGACTCAAACAAACCGAGAGCAAAATTGGTTACAGTCGGTCGACCGGCCAGTCGACCGACAGACATGCACAAACCGTGCATGTCCTGACACAGGCGCCGGTCGACTGTCCGGTCGACCGGTCTCGCCTAAAACAGAAAAACAGGCTGAATTTGAAGTTGGGTTTTTTTGTAAAAATCTTTTTAAAAAATATATATGACTAAGTATTATGCAAGGATTAGTCTACACATGTTTTAAACAAAGATTTTCAATATAAAACAAGTTGGAAACATGTATACATAAACTAATGCATAAAACTTAAAACCGAACATTTTTAAAATATAGAGAAGATAAAGAATAAGTGTGTGTGCAAATCCTAGAGCCAATTATCCTACACTCAAACTTTAACATTCTATTCTTACAATGTTCTAAGGACTTCAAGGCTTCAAGAGGGGCTTTCTCCACTTGATCTTCAATTTTGCATCTTGAGCCCAATTTGAGTTATCTTGAGTCCAAGTCACCTTCCTTTAGGGAAGAAAACACCTATGCAAGATAGAAAACCTGAAACACACTTAAACAACAAATAATATTAGTACAAATAACTAATACGTTTTGTAATCATCAAAACACACTAAAGACGGGTGATTGTAACCTTGGGCCAACAGGTCGCAGTATTCTATTTAGATTACTTAATAAAAAATATTATTACCAAGGTCGCATTGTTATCAAACAAAACATTTTCAAAGAGACTGCTGTTACATAAGACTGCGACTGAAGTCACAATCTTCTAATCATCTTAATTAATTAACTTACGAGATTATTGTCACTGCCTCAATTGACTGCGACTCTTATTTCATAAGACTGCGACCACTGTTGCAGTATCCTATTTAGCTTAGCAAGATCGAAAAAATAGTGCGACCCTAATCTAAAAAATAGAAAAAAGGCTACAACACTGCGGCCAAAGGTCGCAATGTAAAACAAAAATAAATCTAATAAGTGAAAATGATATTAAAAAATTTAAATCTAAAATTTTTCTTTTCAGAAACTGCGACTTCGATTGCAATTTCAGAAAACAAAAAAATAAAATAAAATACTGTTTCAAGTCGCAGTAATAGATTTTTATTGTAATTAAAACATCTTTTAAAAAAACTTGAACATTAATGCGACCATGGTTGCATTCTTTTAAAATAATTTATTTTTCTAAAATTTAGTAATCAAGATCTGTAAGTTTTTTGTTTGAAAAAACTCAAAATTTTTAGATCTGTAATTTTTTAGTGGAGGAACAGTTGTAACCAGGTTAAAAGTGAAACTGAGGGTATTTTAGTCATTAGGCAATGAAAAGTGGCCGAGGGTCTTCTTTTATCGCCTAAATTTTTGACTTCTCTGCGGCTAATATGAAGCCACGTCATGCCGGCTGAGAAACTCTCTCAGCTGTCGGCTGAGGTACAGTAACCCCATATACATATATATATACATACATACATATATATACATACATACATATATATATATATATATATATATATATATATATATATATATATATATATATATATATATATTCGAAAAGAAAATTTTAGGAAATTTGTTTACATATGGTCTTTTTTGCCTTTTGCCTAAGTTGAACCTAGTTTCACGACCCTTTTCTGGCCTGGAGGAATTTTGAGGCTTCTTTTGGGTTGATTAAATTACTTGCATGATCATACAAGCCCTCTAGCCCCTCTTGTTCTCATACTCAGAGGGTCACTGTGAAGTTCACTGCTAGGCTTAAAAACCTTGGTAGATTCTTATTGGGCTTCCTCTATTTTCAGTTATGATTTATATTTGACTCAATTTGATGGGAAAATATGTTGATGATGATGATGGTGAAGGAACACCTTGTTGTGATTTCAGGAGAGGACGCCCCCACGATCGGATCGACTGGGACGCACAGCGGATACAAACCACAGGATCTACTAAGGCAAGTTGAAGAAGAGAAGAAGAAGATATTCCAAAGTAGATAGAAAGCCAACACACAATATAATATGGTTTTACTGATCAAACAGACCGTGTGTACATCCACAGGAGAAGGGGGAGAAACTTTAATAAAACTTTGGGGGAGTATAATAAAAATTACTTACACCTCACACTGAGAACTTACAAGCCTATGATGGCCGCCAAGAACAACGAACTCTTATGGCCAAGTTTCTCTCATGAATTTCTCACCTAGATGAATTACACCCTTAGGATTTACAAATTCATAGGATTTTCTTGAATACATTGTAGGCCACCTCTAAGGGGTTATTTATAGACCATAGAACTCTCCAAGTCCTAAATAAACTCCTTCAATCAGAATAAAGAAAACTTGAATCCAACTCAGACTCAAACCACCTTCATAATAAAGGAAACTTGAATTCAACTCGGACTCAAAACAGATTCAGAAAAGGAAACTACCAAATATGACACTAATCAATATTCACGACGTATTCACGTCATAATTCTAACAACTCCCCCTTGACTTGAACAAGTCCAAGTCTGAGAATAGCTACCATGTTCCATGTGCTCGCATCCACACACAATTATACAAACTTGACTTCATATCATCCCACTCCCTCTTCTCCATAACCCCCTCATGGGGTTCACAACTTGATTAGGTCGAATAAGGTCAGGCCCAACCTGAACTCTATTGCCCAACGATCTCCTTGATCTATAGAAGATCTATAAGAATTTGCTCCACCATAGGAGTAATAATCTGGACTAACTCGTTGCACGCCTAGTCCCAATCTCTCTTCGGGGTACAATTGAACATCCGAGCTTGAGTCCACCATAATCTCTGATTGCTCCATAACCACCGCTTTTGAAGTCATGGATAACTGCAATCCACCGATTGTAACCTCTGAATTTTCGTAACATATACATCTTGCCGACACGTTCGGCTTGAAACATCACATGGGTCTCTTTGAAAACTTTCATAAGATCACCTTTCGAACTGAAACGGAACCCTTTTCTATGTAGGGCTCCAAGAGAGATGAGATTGTGTCTTGATTCAGGAACATGACGAATGCCTTGAAGAGTAGTGATGTAACCATCATGAGACCGAAACTGGATTGTTTCTTTGTCAATCAACTTACTTGTAGCAGAATTCCCCATGAAGACTTCTCCCCTTGAACCGAAGTGTATAAAGAGGACATCCTCCTGTTGGAACTGATATGTTGTGAACATCCAGAATTTATGATCCATCTATTTTTGTTACCAACTGGTCTGTTTGTAATAGATAGAATGTCGCACTATTCTTTATTTCCTTCAACCAGTTCAGTGACATTAGCATCTGCTTGTTTCTTCTTTCGAAGCTAACACTCAGATCTAATGTTCCCCTTTTTGTGACAATAGTTGCACGTCAAATTCTTGTGTTTTGAGTTTCCTTTGGAACTTTCATTATTACACTTCTCCCTTGAATAATGAACTTGCCCGAAATCATCATGATGAGACTCACCTGTCAACTGGGTTTCAATTCTGCCCTTATTGAGTAGATGCTCCTTGACCTCATTGATCTTGATTATTGACTTGCCTTCATATATGATAGCTTTCCAAAAGTTCTTACATGAAGAAGGTAAAGAACACAATAATAGAAGTACTTAATCCTCATCTTCTATCTTAACCTTTATCTTATCTAGATCATTGATAATAGAGAAATATTCTACAATGTGAGACTTGATAGGCGCACTTTCATCCATGCGAAGAAGAAAGAGACGCAGTTCAGAATCAACCGATTCTCTAACGACTACTTCAGATAATGATCCTGAAGTCGCTCCCACAGCGAGGACGCTGTTTTCTCTGTAGAAAACTCATCCACTAAGTAAAGCTGAATAGCTGTTAAGGCTTTCTCATTCATGTCCTGCCAAGTTTCTTCTTTCATGTCTTAAGACTTTTTCTCCCTCCCGAGTAATGCTTTCTTTAACCCGCACCTGGGTAAGGATGGCGCTCATCCTAATCTGCCACCTGCTGAAATTGATAACGCCATCGAACTTCTAAATATCGAAGTTGATCGCAGATATCTTCAAGTTACCTTACTCTGATACTAATTGTTGTGATTTCAGGAGAGGACGCTCACACGACCAGATCGACTGGGGCGGCACAGCGGATACGAATCACAGGATCTATTAAGGCAACTTGAAGAAGAGAAGAAGAAGATATTCTAAAGTAGATAGAAAGCCAACATATAATATAACGTGGTTTCACCGATCAAACAGATCGTGTGTACGTCCACAGGAGAAGGGGGAAAACTTTATTAAAACTTTGGGGAGTACAATAAGAATTACTTACGCCTCACCTGAGAAGTTACAAGCCTTTAATGTCCGCCAAGAACAGCAAATCCTTGTGGCTAAGTTTCTCTCACAAATTTCTTACCTAGATGAATTACACCCTTAGAAATTGCAAATTCATAGGATTCTCTTGGAATACATTGAAGCCCACCCTAAAGGGTTATTTATAAATCATAGAACTTTCCTAATCCTAAACAAACTCATTTAATCAGAATAAAGGAAACTTGAGCTCGGATTCAAAATATCTTCAATCAGAATAAAGAAAACTTGAATCCAACTCGAACTCAAAACAGATCCAGAAAAGGAAACTGCCAAATCCGACATTAATTAACCTTCATGACGTATTCACGTTATAATCCTAACACAACTAATCATTAAGGCTACCTAATTAATGCAAAACAGTTCTCTTCTGGATGAAAAATCTAGTGACTGAAGAAGTGAAGATATCCGGAAAACACATGACATGCTAGAAAAAATAAAATTTAACTTTAATTTTCCAACTAGTTTTTTGAAAATAGTCACTACCTTTTTTTGGACACAACACATTGTATCCTGACATCTTATACCGAGTAGTTTTTGAGTGTGATCATTTGGGTAATAGAGGAATTTTAGGAATAAGAGACAAAAGAAGTTGGGCACAAGTAGTAGTTTTTACTCAGATTCTGCATGACAAAAAACTGCAGGACTCCTACAAAAAGCGAAGCAGCAAATCAACGAACAAATTGAGAGAAGAAGACATTGTTTACTTAAGGAGCCCCCCTATCGGACAGTGGGCTTTAGACCTACTGTACAAAATGATGGCGTAAACCATGGTCCATATTACTAGTTGTCATTGCCATTATATATATAAAAAAAACTATATATTGGGTATAAGAGACCTAAATATTACCAGGTATTCTGCAGAATAAAAGTAATTATAAATTCTTTTCAAACAGTGGCCATAATGCATACTAGTATGGAATATAATTAAGAATATGACAGGAAAGAACTGTTTCAAAAACATGATCATTAACTAAATATGAAATTTAGAGAAACAAAAAGCTAGTAGTGGCACTTTTGTTTCTAAAAGTTCATATAAAAAATTAAAGCAGAATAATTAAAATAAATCAAACTCATACACACTCTGAACAACATGCAGAAAAAGATGAAGTAAGCAATTCTTTCTTTTCCTTTTGGTGGAAATGGATGAAAAGAACAATATTAGAGAGGAGAGGAGAAATGGGGAGGAAGCTAATTAACTGAGAAGTATCAGACACAAGGCCTATATATCTTGGTCGGCTCCCTTCCTTCGTTCGGTATCTCAAGAAGAAAGCAATTGTAAGCAGTGAATAATATATCCAATATTGATACATATAAATAAACCAAATAGTATGAACAAATATAAGATACGGGTACTATCCTTTTTCTTTTCTGTAATCTTTAAGAAAACATCATAACAATGAGACTGCAGCATTTGGGACCAAACAAGAAAATATAATGAAGGAAAAAAAAAGATACAAATGGTGTTTTTTTTTTGAGTGGATAAAAAATTAAGTTTTATCCTTTTTTTTTTTTTTTTTTTTGTGTGTGTGTGTGTGGTATACTTAAGAGAAACATGCTAACAAAGAGACAGCAGAATTTGAGAACCAACAAGGTAAGAAGATGATTAATAATAGAGTTTTTAAGTTACAGGGCAGTGGCTGAGTTAGACATAGTTTTGAGTTATGGTAGAGGTCACTTTTGGAGCTGGTTAGTAAAAGTTTTTAGTTACAATGAAGTTTCTAAGTTATAAAAGAACATAAGAAAAAATAAGGAAGGTCAATTAGGGCAGGAGTGCATGAAACAATTAAATATTAGAAAGAAAATAAAAATGAAAAGAACAATAGACTTCGTAAGGATTGTCGCGAAGAAGAAGAAGAAGATGATGATGATGATTTGATAAACTGATGATTAGAAAATATCACTGGCTTTGATCCGGTTAAGATCTAGTCACAGTTTCAAATTATAGGAGGGCGGACAAGTTAGAGGAGAACATGAAATAAAAATAGAAGGCTAGGGTAGGAATGCACGAAAAATTTAATGTTGAAGAGAAAAATAAAAATATGTA